>PNEQ01002632.1:21143-34168 GCA_003012365.1 Medauroidea extradentata | reverse complement strand
GAGGTTGTAGAGTTACAAAAAACTGATTAAAGTACTGCTTTACATGCTTGTGGCAAGCACACTTCACAGGATCTCTCAGTGAGTACCTCTACAATACTCATAAAATTACATTTTTCCACTGAATTTTTTTGTGTAATCTTGTATAGTACTGGGCTTTTTGATTGTACGTAGTATGTAATCATGAAATATGTTTATTATCGAATGAGAATTTTCTCCACACATAATTTATTTGTGTACTACATGAAATTGTAAATTTAATTTCCCAATGTAACAATTGTATTACTCTGAATTTTTGACATCAATTTAAATTAATTATTTTAGTTGCAACTGTGTTGTAATTTTGGTTTAATTATTTTATTTCAACATATAGGATTAGAGTACGCAAAGTTTATTGTTTATATTGTGTAAACTGTGTAGTGAATCTGTGTTTCCTGACGTAAGAAGTTTTTACACAAATACTTTTTTCATGTGGTAGGCCTTTTAATTTGTTGATTGTGAGAAGCCATAAGTTAAGTATTACTGTAAATTTTTTACAGTCAAAATGTACTTAAGAATTGTAACTTTCAGTTCTAATTTTTATATTATCATAGGCATACTTAAAAAACTTGCAAAAATAGAGCACACAAAATATGTTGTTCATGTGTTTACTATGCAATCAGTGTTTTCTGAGGCATGTATTTTTCATGCAAATTATACAAATCGTAGAAGTATTTCGGACATACATTATTGTAGTAAATTGTCACACAAAACCAGACAATACATGCAGACAAGCAAAAGGATGCTTTTGGTTGTTTACTTTCTGTTTGTCTGCATGTATTGTCTGGTTTTCTTTGACTCACAGTTTGCTGCTATAGCGTATGTCCGTAATATTTATTTGATTTTTAACTTGCCCCATTGCAAGAATGGTTTAGAAACAACACAAATTTTTTATTAGTAGTACATTAAAACTTGTACTATGTGCAAAGTGCATTGAATTGGACAAAGAAAAATTATTTCTTTTATAAAGCATAAAAAATTGTGTTAAAAAAAATTTATTAGTTCAGGGAAAATTTTCAGTTCGGGTGGGAAAAGTCAGGGAATTGTATTTCCAACTGTTTGTAGCCACCCTGATATCTTAAATTTATAAATATAAAAAATTCCACAACACAGTAAAAAGGATTGCAAATAAGCCAGTTGTGTAGCTTTGTTTTTAACTTTTTGTCAGGCAAACTAATTAAACTCGGTGGTAATTTATTATACATCAGGGTGTTCACCCGTCGGGAAATCAGGGAATTGTCAGGGAATTAAAAAGCTGTCGGGGAGATCAGGGAAATCAGGGAATTTAATCAACTGTCAGGGAATTTTCGGAAATATCTGAGTGTTTGCCTAGACTTAGGTATTTGCTACGAAATTACGATTACGTAAATTTTAGTGCACATATTTATAAATTTTACCAATTAGATAACATGATATGAAATTCTACCGCTCGGTGAAAGCACACTGCAACGGCACCAATCGTAAATACGCATGCGCGGTAGGCCTAATGATGCGTTCGGATCAGGACCGAAGATTGCTGATGTGTTTACTAGTTACCACCACCGCCGCGCCACTGAAGGCACCGCGTGACCTGGCCAAAATGTCTACGCAAATTGCGGCTGCTGAATGTTTTATTCTAACGAGTGATAATCAACTAGTCAGAGTTGTTCAGCGTGGACTTGAAAATTATTACGATAGAATATTAAAAAAGCAGGGGCTCGTGTTTGTAGTAAATGTGATTAACTCAACTGCCAAAGTTGTTAACCCTACCGTTTTGTTTACGTTGGAAAGTGTTCAGAGATAACCATGTGCATTATCAACAAAGGAAGTTTGCGTCATTTGAAATTGTTCCGTCTTGTACAGGTACGTTTTATTTTTTATTTTATTAAATAATTATCACTACTTTCGTAAAAATTTTAGTTTGTAAACAAACAAACTATCATTCTCCGTGACCGTGATGTTAATAGGTGGCTTCCATAACAGTATGGCGTCAACTTTGTTTTTGTTTAATGCTGCCAAAATTACGTCCCTCGAAACTCGAATGGAAATCACACAATAAAGTGATGTGCTTTGGACAGTAAACTTAATGCTACTGTTGAGATTTTGAATATCGCGTATTTATTTTCAATTCTGTGCTCTTAGGATGTGCATGAAAATGTAGAGAAGAAAACAAGTTTGTGTGACATTTTCCACCGGAAACAATCTGTGATTGATTTATGTGCTTTTTTATTTTTAATACTCGTTAGAACTTTTGATGAGTTTGTGAACTTTTTTTTTTTTTTCCCCATATATATAATTATTAAAATGTCTAAACTCAGAAAGACTACTTTCAATGACAGATGGCTTCTTGATACTGAATATTCTTTCTGGCTGCAGCCTGTCGAGAGGGACCCTTTCTTAGCATTTTGTTCAGCATGTAAGACTACATTTTGCCTCAGTAATATGGGTAAGCGAGCTGTGCGAAGTCACATGGCAGGGATGAAACACAAAACTGCAATATCTAGTAGATCTAATATAGGTGTTAAAGAATATTTAAAAAAAATCTCAGTGCCACGTGAAACAGAGGAGGTTCTTGCAGAGCCACACACCTCTTCAGACAGATCATCTTCATGTAGTGGTTCTTTTCAAGCATTTACATCTACTGAAAAAATTTCTACACAGAAGCCTACGCCAGTTTCTGTGAAGTTATCTAGGATGGAAAACTTCATGATAAAAGATGATGTCACAAAAGCAGAAGTAATGTGGTGTATTAACACAGTTATGCTGCATTCTTCACTGAGAGGAAGTGAAAGTAGTGTTAACCTTTTCAGTGAAATGTTTCCAGATTCCAGTATAGCATCTAAAATGCAACTTCATAAAACTAAAATCTCATACACTATATTGTATGGCTTAGCTCCTTATTTCCGAACACAACTTTTTGAAATGTATAACAAGTGTTCACATTTTGTTATTGGATTCGATGAATCTTTGAATAAGGTTGCACAAAAAGGACATATGGATCAAACAATACGCTTTTGGAATGACGAAACTGATGAGGTGAACACACGTTACTTAGGTTCTGTGTTTCTGGGACATTCAACTTCTATAGATCTGTTAAATGGATTTCTGAAGGGCCTGAAGCAACTTGACTTAAAGAAGTTATTACAAGTTCATCCAAGTTTTGAAGTTGTTTTTAGCGGAAGAACCGGGCGGACCTATCATACTGAACATCGGAAGTTGTGGGTTACATACTCTGCACAATAGTTTCAAAGCTGGCATTAAAGCAACAGGTAGGGATGTTGTGGAGTACCTTCGTGCATTGCATTATTTGTTTCGACATGTACCCGCTAGACGTGCTGATTAGTGATTATGTTCGGCATACAAATTCTGAGTTATTTCCTCTGAAGTATTGTGCTATTCGTTGGCTCGAGAACTATAAAAGTAACTGAGCGTGCACTGCTCATTCTTCCTCACATTGAAAAATATGTTGACTGTGTTACTAAGGAATGCACTGCACCGAGTTGTACCAGTTTTAAGACAGTGTCAAGATGTATAAAGGACAAACTCCTTCAGACCAAACTTGCTTTTTTTATGTCAATTGCTGCAGCGTTGGAACCATTTCTAACCAAGTTCCAAGCAGACGTTCCTTTAGCGCCTTTATTGTACGAGTCATTGCTTTCAGTTATTAGAGATACAATGGTGCGGTTTGTGAAGCCAGAAGCACTTGCCTCTGTTTTAAACATCACGAGAATTGACTTGCAGAAGAAAGAAAACCTTCTGCCAGCCAAGAGTGTGAATTTGGTATTTGAAACTATAGCTGCTCTAAACAATTCTCGTGGTGTTCCTGAGAAAGATGTATTGGTGTTCCGTATAGACTGCCGAAATGCAATGCAGGCTTTATGCAGTAGGATGATAGAAAAGTCACTGTTAGCGTATAAGTTGACAAAAGGAATTTCATTCCTTGATCCGAAAATAGCCATGCAGCCGTCTGTCCGCAACAGTTGCTTGTCAATAACCCTCAGTTCACTAGTAGAAAATAACTGGGTTTCTGGTGTCGAAGCAGACACAATTGAGAGACAATTTAAAAATGTTTGTAGCAGTCCATCATTTGATGCCAAATTGCAAGAATTTTTTGAAAACAAATGCAAGTTGGATCAGCTGTGGATATAGATGATTATGCAGACTACACCTGTTCCAGCAGAACTTCAGTCATTTTTTAAAATGTTATTGATACTTTCGCACGGAAATGCAGCACTTGAAAGAGGGTTTTCAACTAACAAGAATATACTTGTAGAGAACCTACTGGAAGAATCCCTTATTGCGCAGAGGCTTATCTTTGATGCTGTCAAAGTCGCTGGAGGTCAACAGAAAGTAAATATTTCAAGATCACTACTTCATTCTGCTAGAAATGCCCATGACAGATACAGTGAAGCCTTGAAGGATAAATCCTTGTCACTAAATGCTGAAGAAAATGCTAAGAAGGAGAAGAGAAAGCTTGCTTTGCAAGTGGAAGAACTGAAACAAAAGAAGAAAAAGATCATGGAATATGCATGCAGAGCTATTTCAGCCATTGATTTTATAAGCTTAGAGATGAAATATTAAATTTACCATAAAATTTTTGTAATAGAGATGTCAGGGAAAATATTTGACTATGTCAGGGAAAACAGGGAAATGTCAGGGAATTTTAAAATTTTGTTTGAGTGGACACCCTGTAACATCTTTATACCCAGTACATCAAGACTTTTTATAGATTTATTTAGCGTACATTTTGGTACGTCGATAAGTCTATGACTCTTAGTTTAATAGTTTTGTATTTTGCTCCTAGTTTAGATCAGATTATTTTGAAATTTTTATCTCGTATACAATATTACAGTTTCTAAGCCCTCCAACATAGCAAAAAACTGTCTTTTCAGACTGCAGTACTTCAAAATGTACTAATCGGAAGTATGTGAAACTCAGATTGCGACCTACACCAAAAAAATTATGTGGTCACAGCTTAATGTCCCATATTAAAAACTATTTAGCGGGAAGCTTGCATGTTGTTGTGGCCCGTAGGGTGCAACGTGGGTGTTTGTTTAGGCAATTTTCCCCGCCACGGCACCCGAGTGATTTACAACCGTGTGCCGACATTACCGTATTTAATACACGTATGTGGCAGCACGTGGAGCGTGGGGTGGTGTCTGGGGGTGAAGGCAGGCGGCCCCGGCCAAGTGCATATGTACTACAGGGTGTCTACTAGGTCACTAAAGTCACGAAAGTCCCGAAAAAGTCACGAATTGTGAAAAAGGTCACGAAAGTCCCACAATAGTCACTAATTTGAAATATATTTTGGTATAAGTCACGAAAATTATTTTTGTGTGTTCGATTCTTGTCAAATCATTTGTCAAACGTGCATGTTTACACTACTATTATTTCTCGTGCACTGTGCAAGTAAAATAAATAATTTGTATATTAGTTATTATTGTCATTGTCGTAAAGACAACTTAAATTTAGGTATATATTGATTACAGATTTTAAAATTGGACAGGCTTCGCGCTCTATATTGGAGGAAACATAATGAAAATTGTCGGCCGTGTTGCACTATTAATTAATTCTGTTTGAACAGTTTTTCAAGAAAAAGTCACCAAAAAGTCACTAAATTTTACTTTTACAATCTGGTAGACACCCTGTACTAAGACGACAGTTCTTCCACCCATCCGCTGCTAGAGCGGCGAGTCTTCAGAGGGGGGGGGAGGAGGAAAACAGCAGCATGCGCAGGCAGGCGTGGCCAGACGCTAACTCCTTCATCCCTTACTTCGCCGTCCCGAGTGGGTATATCAACGGCTGCACGGCTGCTCAGCGGGACTTCTCCGCTACCACCCGGTTGAGGTATCACCTCCCGGGACTAGTAGGTACAGCCAGAAGTACGACTAGCTAGCAAAGCTATTGGTAGTAGGAATCAGGAGGTTCAGGTGCATTGTTGCACAGTTAGGAGCTGGAAACCCCAGTGGACAGGGGTAGCTTCTGGGGACTGAAGAGGGCATTGATGGGCAACAATAGGGGGCTCTCTGGAGTTTTTGGAATAGGGGCCCTTCCAGGGTCAAGTGGTAGGCAATCAGTTCCAGCGGTTGAACGAGGAGAGGCACTCGTGGCTGTCGGAATAAGCGAAGTAATCTGGACCGGTGTTTATCACTTCATACGTAAATGTGAAACCAGCTATCCCGAACATCCTTCCCTTGTCCTGAGTCCTGCCATCATAGACATTTCATAGGGGACAAGTCAACTAGGGCATAGTGGGTTGGGGACATGTGTCAGATCTCTAGTTGACGAAATCCGGGGGCACTTTGTTCCAACACTAATGGACTACGATGGGCGTGGAGGCACGTCTGGCTGGGTATATGATAGTAGGGCGGAGTCCCATGCTTGCCTAGTGTGGTGTGGTCCCTTGACTACTTCTGCGAGGGTACAGCGCACAGTTAGGAGGAAACAGGCGGTAAGCTTGTCCGGTTCTGGGAGGGCCTGGTCAGACGCTGTGGGCTACGGTGGGCTTGGAAGCACGTCTGGCTGGGTAAGCCATGGCCGGCCGAGGTCCCGCGCTTTCTTTGTGTGGCGCGAGTCACGTGCAAGGTGGCTAGACGCCCCTGTCTGAGCGAAGACATTGATAGGTGATAGGGGAATGTTATTCCCCTCTGAGAGGTGTAGGGTTAGTGTTCTTCAGCGTCATCCATCTACGTGTGCTTCCTGATGGACTATCCTAATGCCTCTCCGACATTCCTGGAGTAGGCACTGGTGTAGGCACTGGTGTAGGTTGCCTTGGGAGGTCTGGCAGGCGAGGCACCTCTAGCGGGAGGCGAAGGAGTGCGACCGTTTTAGGAGCTCTATTCTCAAGAAGAGATACCTGCACCAATAGTGTCTGCGACTGCAGGTGCACCAGGGTGGCAGTACCAGGCTAGAGTGGAAGAACTCGGTGCACAACTTTAGTTCAGCGACTGGATTGTTGAGGCGATGTGGCATTTATGCGCGCTTCAAGGTTGCTCTTCGGTCTCATTAGTTTCTGAGCCTCTATAACACGAAAGTATTTGGCATCCTTAATAGGCAAACCTTTTTTTTCCATTTACAACTGCATTGTTACCACCATTTGTCAACTGTGGAAGCTGCAAGTACAGTTCTAGGAATACCAATCAGCCATTCTATACGTATTGGTGGAAAAGCTTGTACTGCTAACTACTCTAGTTTCTTGATTTGTACATGTACTATTTTTTAATATATCAACAGTGAACATGTATAATGTAAAAGTAAATTTGGTAAATTATGCAAAAGAAATAAATGGTGCTGGAAGCTGTGTGGAATCTTGTTTTTTCTCTTTATCTCTTTTCTTTCATTCTCTTTTTCCTTCTCATTCTGTTTCTCTCACTCCCACTCCGGGAAGGTAGCGGTAGGCACCACTTCTCACGTAAATGTCTTGTCAAGTGTGTGGATTTCAGTCGCATTTCTAAGTACATTGAAAATGTTTTAATTACTTTCTCTTCATTTCACAGTTTTGACTTACCAGTTAATAGTAACTTCTTACCTTTGCATGCTAATGAACATTTTAAATAGGGCTGTGCGAAGCTTTGCATTGTCGAAGTCGAATCCAAGATTTTTGTTCCTTCGACCAATAAAAATCATCGAGTTGAAAGTCGGTCGAAGATAACCACAATTCACATCAAAACTGACAAAATTATTTATATGGAGCAGGTAATTTCCCCTTTATTTGTAATTGTATTATTCTGTATAACTTACATTTCAAAATTAACATTCATGGCACTGTGGTGAACTATTTATTTTGTTTAGTCTACATTCGGTGGCACAATTTCACTTAAGCCGGAGTCACAATAACCCAACAAAATTACGCCGGTGCAACGAAAACAATATCTGTAGCCAGTAAATCAGTAAGTACAGTAAAGTAACATTTATCCAGACTTCCAAACACCGGAATATTCTAAATAACGGACATATTAAATTTCCCTACATACCTTACGCATCAGACTTTTTTTTTTTTTTTTTTTTTTTTGCTCTATACCACTGTAATTTTTGCTTTCCTGCGAATATATATTAGAATATTACGTAAACACAGAACTAAGAATCATAGAAAACTGCATACCAGTAGTACTGCAGGCTTTAGAGTAAAATCAGCATTAAAGTGGTCCCGATCACAAATGAGAAAGTTTTAACGGAGTGTGGTGCCTCCATGTTGCTCATTCACCTATGGTGTTGCCAACTATGTTATTGTTTACGTTTCCCATTTTATATTACGGCGGTGATTTATCATGACTTTAATGTTAAACCGTAAGGACTGCAGATTCATTTAAATCAGAGTTGCCATTTTCAGTAATTTTAGTTTTGTCATCTGCGATAATGAACAAGAAGAATCAGAACAAAGAAATTAACCTCTTGTGCAATGTGGAAATTTGTGGTAGTAAATATGGCTTCTTCTAGCGGTTGGAAGGGAGTAGGCGTAAAATGTTACGTTTCGTAGGCAGGTGTTCATGTTACATTAAATTGCAGTTGGTTTTGTTGTAGACATTAAAGTAATAGGTAATATAATTTCTCGAGTTATGGAGGTTATAACCTCACTAAAAAAATCCTCGTTTATCTATGCACCCCCTGTTTTTGAACCCAAAATATCGTAAGAAAAAAATTTGTTAGGATACATGTGTAAATACAGTATATTGGTTTTTTTTTTTTTTTTCCTTTCTTTCTTTCATTACCAATTGTTTGTGACAATTTTTATTTTCTTTGCTGTCTGATGTGAAAAAAATTAAATTCTTCAACTTTGACTTTCCTTCGACATTCCTTCGCACAATTCAAGATTTGATTCTACTTCGTTTCGAATTTAAAAACAGACCTTCGCACATGCCTAATTTTAAATACATATCAGTCAATTACAATATGCTGTACGGTACTTTGGCAAAAAAAATGTAAGTTTTCAAAAGTTAAATTTTAACATTTTTGTATTGTTTATTAGATGTATATGCTGGTTTTGTTAGATTTGGTGTTATTGAACCAAGGTTCTTCTGTATTCTGTTTGGTTAATTACAGTGTAAATAAAATAATTACAGTATATTGTATATCTGCAAATTTCAAATCTTCAAATTCAAGATTACCCTTTGTAATATTTAAAAAAAAAAATAGTTATAATAATTAAAAGAAGTAGTGACTGCAAAAAAATAGGTAGAGATACATTTGCTACTGCATTACAGTATAATGTGTTTATTTGATGTCTTTGTTTGGTGTGCTGTAGTGTGGAGGATAAAAATATACAGTAGAACCCCGATTTAACGAAATGCCGCAAGACTCAAAATTGTTTACTCTAAATCGATGTTTCGTTAAATCTGACTTTTCAGTCCTCTTTCTCCTCCACACCAAGAAAAGTTAATTCCTCAGGCATGTTTCGTCTGAATTTATGGTAATTTTAAAAAAGTCAGTTGGCTCAAAACTATAACAAACCACATTTACCATACATAGGTAGGCCGTAGCCGTTAAAGAAAAATAATATCTGCAAAAAACTTCCAGTAGAACACTCTGCGAGTGTGCAAAGTGTCAGGCCGTCCACACGCCATCAACACAAGAGAAGTGATGACTTACACCGTCGGCTGATTTGTCAATCTTTCAGTCTCTCTCCTGCCCACACCACCAACAAAATTCAGGAAATTCCCATGAAAAATATTAAAAAAAAAAAAAAAATTGCATTGAAAACTGAATTAAAATGTTGCAAGTCAACGTTAAAATAATAATTAAATACGCGCTGCGGCAGCAGCCATTGTTCTTTGTAGGCAACCGCGCTTATGAAACAAAGTGGTTGGTCCGTATTGTTAAAATTATTTTGCACTCAAGCGTTGTTTTTAGCATCTGAGAAACAAATTATTTACTGTTACGGTAGTAAATTTGTTGTAAAAAGTCTGTATAAATAATGACATATTTTTATAAATTAGCTAGTTTTATCATGAGACACAACAGAAAATAATCACGTTGGACACCTCTGCATTCTATCAGTAACAGCAGGTAGATTGAATTCAACATTGAAAAAAATTAAACATTATCGGTTTGTACTGTCGTAATAGCATGTTTTAAATATATGATTATTATTATAGAAATATATGTTCCTAAATTGAAATGCTTTTTTTAAAACACGTGTAAAAGAACTGAATCAATACAGATATTTTAATCTCAAGTTGTACCATGCACTGTACTTCAGGCAGAGATTCTCTTGATAGAATAGCATATCGACATAAAAAGGAGAATGATGAAGTAATTTAGAGTTCTTTAAATTTTGGAAGGCTTGTAATAAGCGCCACAGTAAATAATGCCAAATTTTTTTATGTAAATGTAAAACCATTTCGCTATGTTAATACTATATATATATATATATTTGTTTTTAGTAATTATTTTAATTATATAGGTACATACTTTTTTTTTTCTGCTTACAGTGTTTTGTGAGAGGGCAAAACTCTATAGATTTGAGACTACCACTAAGGAGTGGAAAGAGCGAGGTGTGGGCGATATGAAGATTCTTAGACATCCAGTCAACAACACGTACAGGCTGCTGCTGCGTCGTGAACAGGTGACTAATCCTGTGTTTGCATTTTGAAAGAAATGATGGTGAAGACTCATGTCTTGTGGGTCATGTGGTTTAAGGCCATAATCCAACATTTTGACTGCTTTCACGTATAACTTTTATTTTAATCCTAAACAAAAACATTTATCGAAAAACTGCTTTACAGTGTATACAATGCTTTTTTTTCCAAGACAAAATACACTATGGTTTCATCTAATTATACAATTAAGGAAATCCTCCTTAATGACAGGGTGGCGAGCGACCGGGAAAACCGGGAAAAGTCAGAGAATTTAAGACGTCTAGAGAAGTCGGGGAACTCTCTAAAAAAAAAACATGGAATTTCAAAATTTAGTAAACGAACATTTCCGCGAACACAAGGTACCATTGTCTGGGTACATATACCAGTTTTATAGTTCCATAATATTTTTTCGTACCGATATTGTAGTTATGTGGAACAGTGGATTTGACGCGTAGTACCAGTTTTTCGTCTCAAATACGATTTTTTAGGCGTTTTGTACCAGAATTTTCAGTGGTTGCCGCCAGTGTTGCTAGACCAATGGTTTCCCTGACAATGTGTTATGATGTTTTCAAGTTTCTACAGTGGTAAAATATTACTCTCTCATGGTGTTTCTTGCATACCGTTTGCAAAATGTCGTAAATTTTAATGAATTTTTTGTTAAAACGTAGGTTTTAAACAGTTGTAGTCTTTTTTCCCAAGAGTTCATAGTGGAAATTGAAGGCATGAACTTGGCAACATAGGATTCTCAGTTCGCTTTTGTTTTTAACATGCGGCATGCTGATACGTTCGTAATCGTTGTCTGTTGTTTATTGTTTACTTGGCGTGGCGCGAATATTTTTTTCTATGCTTCGTGTGAGTATTAATATATTCTCATCATGTCTCAAGTCCATGGATTTACATTGAAATTGTAAATAAAAAATAAATAAATCTTCCGTGCCGCGTAATGGCGGAACACGCCTGAACTTTTTGGCTCGTGCAGTGATACAGGTGTGTTAAAAAGTTACACCATAACAAGATCTCGTGTGTGTTTATGAAAATGACTAAATGCATTTAAAATATCTGGAAATGTGTGTTATTTCTACAATGTGTGTTATTTCCACAACATAATTAATATAAGGAAATCAGTCATAACAGGAAGAAATAGACTGTATTGGTTAACCGATCATACTACTATTAAATGAATCGCGAGAGAGAAGCGGATGCCGCTGTGAGAAACAGTTGGCGGCAGGTCAGTGACCCATCTCGTCTCGAGCTCTGCGGCTTACGCGCCTGCAACGGTGTTTCTTAATGAATTATTGCAGTTTTCACACATTTGAGGGTTGAGCTCGTACACCTATATTGCTTATGCATATTGCGACTTATACAGACGTTTTAATAGATCTCTGCGCTTGATTTTCAATTACTTTTTTTTTCCCCCACTGTTTGTGAAAATCTGTACGTACGAGCGAAGTGTACGTACGAACAGAGTGCCGTACAAGCAGGGTTTTACTGTATATATCTAAAATCAATAATTTGGTTGGTACACGATGAGTAGCGATTCTTAATATTAACCTGAAAAAATTTTGTCACGATTATACAACGTGGTTAATTTTATTGATATTTTGTTGGTCAGGGAAATAAGAGCAGCTGACCTGGAAAAGTCAGGGAAAAGTAGGGAATTTTTCTTACAGGTTTTGTTAACCACCCTGAATGAACTAATTAGCCAACTCTAAATACTTTTTTGAGTTGAAAAACTTAACTACACACCAAATTATCTTTAGCAAAGCTGTACAATAGTTTTTCAATACCTGCTTTTGTTTAAAAAAACGATTGTGAAAGTAGTAGAAATGATGATTGTGAACGTAGTAGAAATGATGAATTGTGAAAGTAGTAGAAATGATTAATTGTGGCCTTAAGGGCGCCGTCTACCCGCGCGTGAGAGGCTCAGAAGTGACGGAGCGATAAGGTCGACCTTGAAGCGCGCATCAAATGCTGCGTCGCCTCAACGAGCCAAGCGCTGAACTAGCGTGCAAGGTTCCCGCTGAACCGTTTTTACTATGGGACTTTCAGCGACAACACTATCATTTTATCTTACGCGACGAAAGGGAAAGAGTCGCTCTACAGGTCTATAATATTCAGAATATCGTGAAAATGTTTACTCTTACATAAAAATCAGCGTCAAAAGTCCCGAATCGGTCACTTTCACACTCAAAAAAATACTTGTTAGGAACGATAACAGTTAATGGCAAAATTATAGACCTGTACTAAGATCCTTAAATGCTTTTCGTAGGCTAACCGCGTGACAAAATGTTGAATGGTTTTCTAATGAAATCAGGATTGTTAAAGGTCTGCACGCCTCTTCACGATTCTAGTAGACGGCGCCCTTAAAGCTGTTACGCCTACTTGTGGCACTGCATTTCCATTTTCTCTTCCTCCGTCACTGATCCCTCTCTTCCT
>PNEQ01002632.1:0-10429 GCA_003012365.1 Medauroidea extradentata | reverse complement strand
CCTTGTTAGCCGGATGTGCGCGGCTACGTTTTGCATTCCTTAGCCGAAGCTTTGTTTCTTCTTTATTTTACTGTTTCTTCCTGCAGTGCGGACATTTGCTGTGTCAGGGCGCGTGTAGTCTGCATGTCCATCACGTGATTTAGTCCTTTCTGTGCAGCTCTGTACACGTGAAAGCATTGTGCCTCCCTGTCGGTAGGCGTTTCTGACCGATTCTGACTGCCCCTGCCATCTAGTGGGGCGTTTTAAAGTTATTCCGCTGCGCCTTTGTTTGTGCTCTGTTACCTCTCTTTCCTCCATTTTTCCGGCACTTTTTGATCAGCAGTGAACACGACATGATGAGTTGTTGCGGTGTTCGTGTCTTTCCGGCACACGTAGGGACTTAAGATGCCCTAACTTTTTTTTTTTTCTTCATTAGTATCATCATGTAGTCTACTGGAATAGTTATTTTATCTTTTCTACAACTTCAAACGTAGCTTTTGTCTTAAAATGTAGTGCTACGTGTTTCGGCTTCTTTCGTCGCCCTCTGGTGAGTACCTGTCTGCAGAGAGTTTCTTTATTTGTTATTTTGCGTTCACATTTTAATAATTTCGCGTTCCTTTCTTTTAGTGAGGGTCCAAGTGTTGGGCCTCACATCCGTATGGGCACTTTTTCATCTTGGTTTGTTTCGTGGCTCGTCCCGGTGGTTGAGCTAGTGGACTGGTGTTTTCGTCGCTGCTAAGAATGCGTACTATCATCTCCATTCTCCAGCATTCAGTGAAGGAACTGTGTGCTTACATCTCCGATTCCGTTTCACTCACCACCACTACGTTTGACGTCAGGACAGCTAAGTGTCATCGGGACAACTTATTTACCTTCTTTTAAATTAAAATTACCTTAATATTATTTATTTACTATTAAAGAGACATGTCATAATCCTGATCTGAATTTTGTTTTATAATAAATACAGAAGTTGCTTTCGTGTTAAAATTTTAATTTTAATATTTTATTTTATTTATTAATGATTAGAAGTTTTATGTTTTAGTTAACTACCGTAGTAAATAATGTGCGGGGTACCCCTTTTCCCTTTTTCCTTTTATCTATACTATCGTTTGCACATAATTTTAATAATTAATTTAAACTATTCATATAGGCTTACATGCCTAACATATTTCAATGTTATCTACAGATATATCTTGCTTGTTTGCATTTTTTAAAAGAAAAAACTACAGTGAACCCTCGATAACTCGGACCTCGATGTCCCGGACTTCGGATAACTGGGACAGAATTTAAAAAAAAATTAATAATTTTTAATTAATTATTTCTTGGTTAAAAGACATAAAAAATTGTTTCTGCTGAATTTAAATTCAACACATTATATTTTAGAACAGTATTAAACTTTATAACGTAGTCGTCCATCGCTACTTAGCATTTAATAATCCCACAGTAAATATCTGGCAAGTTACGTGTGATAAAATGTTGCTTAGCGAGACGCGCGACTAAAGATGCAACGCAGCAGGCCGACCTCTCACTTCTTTATCTTTCCTCCCTCTTCGTCCTGCGAGCCAGGCACGCACGTGTGTCGTAAACAAACATTTCAGCATGGTGCTTGTGAAATGACGGTAACTACGGGTTATAATGACACATGAACAGAAAATTATTTTGTTGTGGTATGTACAATGAATTCAGGGTTGCAAAACAAATTGTCCCTGGCATTAAAAAGAAAAATTAAAAATCATTGCTTTGCATTGCGATGTAGAAAAGTTGGTGAGAAGGTTTTACGCACCTTTAACAACGATGTTTTCAAGAGCCGATGTGGGTGGTGAAAGAACAACACAACATCAATGCCCAAGCCGGACACGATGAGTCACGCTCGCTGGTTGATGATGCTCTGTTGATAACGTAACGGCGTCTAGAGAGTTGTAACGTAACGTTTTAAGCATGAATCGGATTTGTTTATAAACTACTTCACGGGTAATAATAGCGTACATGTAATGGACCGTAAAATGTAAACGTCTTATGCGGGATAATTTTAAACGATTTTCATTGAGTGACGCACATGAATGGATTAACACGATTTTGTAGTCTTAATTTTTCCATGTTAACTTTACACCGACAAAATATTTTTCTTTATTTTAGAAGAAATAGTCACGTTATGAACGAGTAAATATAGAAAAATAATGTACATTTGTTATATTCTACACCAAAAAAATTTAGAAGGTAATTTTTTTGAAAACCCCTTATAATGGCCTAACCCCATTTTTTTTGGGCATAAAATTTGGTAAAAAAATATGCAGCGATTACGCGAGTAAATGCGGTAAATCTGTAGAACATTATTAAAATTTAATTGCTTTATAATATGACAATTCGTGTAAGAACAAATCTGTAAATTATGTGTTCTATGATGCAATTTATATACATAAAATTAAATTTTAAAATTAGTAGTGTTAAAATGAGTTCACATATTGTACAGTGACCCAGAAGGATTGTTAATTACAGTGCCGTTTTTATTCATGTATACGAGGAAAATTATTTTTATACCTTTGTAACTTTGTAGGAGGGTAGAGTCACTGTCAGGCTAGCAGTTGGCTGCTGCACCTACGCTGTGACATACGGACGTAAGGTATTTTTCAATGTAAACATATTGTGTGAGATGCGTGTGGTCACGTGCGACGTTTGTATTACATGAGGTGTGAGATGCGTGTGGTCATGTGCGGCGTTGTATTGCATGAGACTGTACCGGTTGACCTTGACTACTTCCGCTCGCAACCTCCCTAGCTTATCTCCAACGATCATTTCTTATCTCTCTCACACGTGCACGCATATTGGCTGTGGAAAAAAAAAGGATCAGCCAGAAGTAGCAGCATAAAAAAATAAATAAAGATATGACTGCCCACATTGTTTGACATTCTTCCCCGGACGCCCCTCGATAACACGGACAAATCGTAACTCGGACAGCTTCTCCCCCCCTTTAGTCCGAGTTATCGAGGGTTCACTGTATTTAACTTAAATAAGAAATAAAAATAATAAATAATTTCATTATTTAACAAACCACAAATCAATGTCTTATTATTTATTATTCTTCCTCTGGGAATTTTTACGATTTTAAGTATCTTGTAAGGTCAAGTTATATTTTTCTAAACACCTTACATTTTCTATTTTAATTCTTTTGTGCGGTGTGCTTCTGGCCTAGTTGTCTTTCTCAAGTGTTTATTTTGTGTGTTTTATCGCTTTTATTTGTATGTTTGTTTGTCCTGTTCTTTTGTTTATTTTGCCACTTTGTTTCTTTTTTTAATGCGTGGCTGTTTTGAACAGGAGTTTTGTTTAGCGATTATAAACACTTGAGTGTATTACTTCCATTATATTAATTTTATTTTCTCACCGAAGCACACCGGCACAGAAGTACCCCGAGCTTTGTTCACCAGGGCTCAGCACTCGTCCCCTCCTCACTAGGCCCTAGTTGACTCGTTCCCCCCATGAAATGATGGCGACAGAAGGGAAACTGGATGAGGGAAAGGTACCTGGGGATTGTTGGTCTCACTACTACTGGAATGACCGATCCTGATCCAGATCACTTCGTTTATTCCGACAGTCACAAGTGCCCCCCTCGTTCGACCGTCAGAATTAACGCCTACTCTTGACCCAGGGCGGGTCCCTAACCCCGAAACCTGCAAGAGTTCCCTTTGCTGACAAAGTTCCCTTAAATCCCCAAGATTCTGCTCATATCCGCTGGACTCTAAGCCCTCCAACAATCCAACAATGTTCCAGAAACGCCTGTTGTTAACTATTAGCTAGCTGGTCTCCAGGCTGTCCTGCTAGTCCCAGGATATGTTACCTCGACTTGGTGGTAGCGAACAAAGTCGGCTCCGTGGCTGTGTGGCCGCTTATATACATGCTCGGTAGGGCAAAGTGGGGGGTGAAGGGGTGAGCACTGGCCACGCCTGCCTGCGAGCGCATCGGCTCATGCAGCCTTTTCCTTCCGCACCCCTCTCTCCAGGTTTGCCAGCCCAGCAGCTCCAGTGCGCCGCCACACATGTGTTTTAAATACGGTAATGCTGGCACGCAGGCGAAAACCACTTGGGTTCTGGGGCGGGGGGGAGTTGCGTAAACAAACTCCCACGTTGCGCCGTACCGGGCCGCAACAAATTTTATACAATTATATTTAGTATTAAATCTGTTACCAGGTGAAAGAAACATTAAATTTGAAATGTAGGCAGCTAGTCAGCAATAGTCTGATACTTTATTGGTTGCAACCAAATATGGCTGCAAATTCTTAACTATTATCTTTATAGGCTGGTTTTGCATTGAAATATTGCAACTTTTCCTGGAAAGTGTAAATTTAGATTGATATCCCTGTCCCTCTCACATTCCAAACTTTAACAATTAATGAATAAATATAATTTTGTTAAAATTCAAATGCAGAAAAAAATACGTATTGAAAATTTACTAAATAAAAATAGAATCAGAGTGATTTCAAATTACCAAAGTAAATGTTACTTACGCAGCTAAAAATAAATCTGGGGTCTGGGCCACGCTGCAGAATAAATCTATGCATAAAATTTTATTTCTTTTAAATGCAATAATTACTTTAGAGCCCTGATTTAACTAACTCAGGAATAACGAAAACAGCGATTTAACGAAAGGATTTTTAGGAACTGTCAAAAAATAACCAAAAATGTATGAAATAACTAAGTTACTTTAGTATAATAAAATATAAAGTGTAGTTTAAGTCAAATAAAAATATGTTTACTGGCCGCAGTGTATTCATTTTTCTCTGTAGATAGTGTTAAACCGTCCGTCGAGAAACAAAAAAAAAAGAATTTTTAATTCTTTGAAAACTTTGGCCGCAGGAATGACTTTGAGCTTAGCACGCGCGGCCGAGCACAGAATGTGGATTTTCCTAGGACCAGAACACAACATTCCATGTTCGACAGCTCCAATATATGGCACACTCATCACTGAAAATGAACTTTCCACGTTTTGGGATTGTATCGAAAGTCTAAAGAAGCAATGCACATGCATCCCGTCTGTGGGCTAAATCACTGCCTGATAACATTTGAACGAACATGGGGCAATATGTGTGAAGATGCGGGTCATTGTTCATGTGTTTATGCAGTGTCGATCGCAGTATTCTAAGCTCCGAAGTTTTTTGCGAAGCGACTCCTTTGGTGATCTCATTACTGATTCCTCAACTTCGTGACATTGTTGCATTCTGGTTAAATGTCTTCCAGTTCGTGGTTTATCTTTGATGTTGCCAGTTTCAAAGAGTTTGTGTTCCCAGTGCAGAAGGGTTTGTTTTGGGGCGCCCGTTTGTGGAATCGTTCTTGGAAATCGGCACGCACTTCACTAAGTGTCTTCCCAGTATGAGGACGTTCGTGAACCCAAGCACTCACAACAATCCTCTGTTACAGGATGTATTCGTTGATATCACACATGGTTCACATTCCTTGTCTGCAACACAAGCCAATACATGCTATAAATTAACTGGAGGAATCTTAAGGTTATGTTAAAACACAAGATACCATAACCTCATAATACCATAACAATGTGCATAAACTACATACAGGGGGTAACAAGACATTGTGGACATCCTGTACACAAGTGCTTACTTACTACAGAAGGCACAGTTGAAAGAGTTTACTTTGCCTACATGTATAACGATTAAAATAAAAAGTACTTTGCTGTAATATTTTTAGAAGAATCTTGGTACAGAAATTTGAAATCTAAATTAATACGTAGTAAATTATTACAATACTGCAAAAAATTATATGTTAGTGTGCAGGAAACAATGTAATGCTAATGTTTACAGAGACTGATCATTGTTCAAACTAATTTTTGTAAAATAAGAGTTAAACTTGGTACGTGTTTCATATTTAGAAATATTTGTAGAATAGTCTTGTAGAAATTTCTAACATTTTCTATAGGCTTTTTATATTAGCATATAAATGTATCAGTAAAAAAAATGTTTGCAGGTAGAACACTTACATTAACTTTTTCATTCAGACTTGCTTTACAAAAATATTTACAGGATCAGAATATTAGCAGTGCATAAAGTTTTAGCACGAACCGTCGTAATTTCATCCCAACAAATATTTTGGATCCGGTTTTTGGTCACGTTAAATTCAGAATTGCAGAATACACCAAAGGCTGAATATTGTGTTTCCCCACGTTTTGGCAATTTTAATTCTTGTTTCCGCTCTTTGCGACATCAGTAAGGATCCACAATATTGTACTTATCGAAAATAATAATTATTAACTCCCCTGCAGCAAACATTTTATCGTTTTATGTAAAAAAAACAGTGTTAAACATAAACGGCAGCAAACACCTTTTCATAGATGTATGCTCAGTAACTAAACTAAGTACCCTAGATGTCGAACTTTTGCTCGCTGCTGCTACCGGATCTAGACCACTGTGACCACGGCCGTAGTCTACACCTCTACAGCCTCTGCCTAACTTCGCCTAAAATGAAAATAGCCAGTTTGAACAATCCTACAAATATGTGCGAATACAGTTTTAATTTATGCACATTAAAACGTCATAAGTTGTAACAGTCTCCGCCCCTTACAAAATTAGATGCATGCTATACAAGTCGCAAGGCCCAGCACAAATGTATTCTCCCGCTATATGTATTAAATTTTTTCGTCTCCGACAATATCAGTTTATGAAAGAAGTCCTACCGCACTCATGTTTGACATTATTTAGGTCTAAACGAATGTATTTGTATTTTTTAACGTAATTACAAAAATACGTTGGGATGCCAAATGGAGTTTTCAATGTTAAACTTTCGAAACTAAACATTTGTTTGGAACCAGTGCTCTCGTGTGACGTCACAACTAATGGTGTCCATACGTGACTTTTGTCGAACTCATTTTCTCTTTGGATTTCCATTATTTGGGAATTCGCAGAAGTTTGGTTACCTTGAATTTTAATAGGCTTTATTTTATTATCGGTGAGGAAATTTACACGTAAGTAACGTCACATTTATCATTTCTAAATATGGAATGAAATACTAACAAACTACAGTATTTAGTGAAATATAAGCGGCTGTTTATACATATGTCTCATATCCCATATGGCTTTGTTTACATTCCTGTACGCCCCGAGAGCTGGTACAATAACAATGGTTGAATAGTTCCATTATGTCCTTTCTAATAGAGTTAGTTATTATCTAATGTTGAGCTATGTTGTTTCTAATTGAGTTAGTTATTATCTACTGTCGAGCTATGTCGTTTCTAATTGAGTTAGTTATTATCTAATGTTGAGCCTAGAATAGTTATGTTTACCATTTTTAAATATTAAGCTAATATACAAACTAATTACAGTATCTCAAGCACTACAAGTGGTTATATAAACTAATGTATCTAATCCATGTGGTATTGTTTACATTCATGTACGCTCCAAGAGCTGGTACGATAACAACAATGAAAAAGCTTTCCTTGTCGCTTCTGTTAGCATTATTTATTCTGTGGCACAGTTATCAACGATTATGCTCTAGGTAAAAGAGTCATTATACTAAGTAGTACTTATACCGTCTGAATACTCTTTCATGTTCGTCAGTTTTGCTGTATGACTATAAGTAAGGCCTTGTGAGTGGCAGGAACAGACTTTAAAATGTTTCACATGGTGGGTCTATAGCTACTTAGCCTGCTGCTGAGTAGCTCAACCTACAGATTGGGTACCCTAACACGTGTTGGCAGAGCTGCTGATCTGCCGTACAAACAGGTCCTTCAATTGAAGTAAATATCTGCTGTTACAAGCAATACACGTGGCCAATGCTGCGGGCAGACTTCTAGTATAAATATATATTAACAATAAAATTGATAAAGCTTTTGAAAAATGTTATGTACAGCAATTCTTGTTTTGCAAGGAATTTTCCGTCAAAAAGTTATTACTTTCAAAATTTATCATTTGTGTGTGTGTGTGTGTGTGTGTTTGTGTGTTTGTTTTTTGTGCTTTGCAGGGAATTTACATGGAAATTGCTGTGTTACTGATTTTTCGCTAAATAACAGACTGTTCCAGAAAAGAAAAGTTTGTGTTTAACATATTTGATATACATGTCAGAAAAATATGAATATAGCAGTTGTGATAACATAGCTAAGACTTTGTGAGACTGTAACAATACAGTATGTTAATACAGATACTAATTTGTGCTTTCGTAATGAGTAGCTGTTGAAATGTCTATGGCTGTGTCTTATGTGCTGAATTGTTTTCATCATGCAAGAACTGTAGGTTTGGGCTTATACAGACAACACTTCTCCGTTTAATATTTAAATTAATAACTATAAAAAAATTAAATGGGCTAACTTGCTATGTGAATGGATTTGGTTTCAGAAGATGTTCTTGTTAAGTAACAAATAATTGCTTATAATAGTAATATTCATGTACTTGTATGTAAATACAACTGACATATTCTTCGCAAATTTCGTTCAGAATTATAGTTTGAACTTACAACTCGTCAACTGGATATGTAATATGGTAGTAAAACTAACTCTACAAACCCTGAAAATTTTGTTGTCAATGTACAAATTTCTAAGGAAATATAACACATTCCTATGTGTTTTACAACAATGATATTTTACCACTGTATTAACAAAAAAAATAAATGATAAACTATGTAGCAATATAATTTAATTTAAATCATGCATTAAATGAATACGTGTGTGCGGTTTATGTGATTAAAGGATTATTTGCTTTGCCATTAGTGCAGTCATTCCCAAACTGGGGGTCGCGACTCTTAAAGGGGTCGTGGGTTGTTTCGAGAGGGGTCGCGACAGGCTTCCAAAATAATTTTAAAAATTAAAAATACTTGATAAAAAAATTTAAAAATGAAGATCCAAACAAATCACTGAACTTAAAATGTAAATTAATACTAATTACTGAGACAAAAAATATGCACGTCAATATTATTTGTTGACATGGAGGTGGTGACAGTTAAAAATTGTACACAAAAAGGGGTCACATTTTAAAGTTGTAACCAAAAGGGGGTCGCAAGACCAAAAACTCTGGGAACCACTAAATTAGTGTGACAGTACATTCAATTTTTATTAAGAATTACATTGATTAATTTTTATTTACTACCATACATGTTTTATTTATATATATGTGTATATATATATATTGTATTAAGAGTGGAATTAGACCCTACAATGGAGAGGTGCAGGAATGGTGGGAGCGGGATGATTAGGAGATCCTCGAGGAACCCTGCCGACCAGAGTCATCGTCCAGCACGATTCTCACATGCGAGAATCCAGGAACCGGCCCCACTGGAAATCCAACCCTGATTGATTTAGTTGAGGACAGGTGCTCTAGCCACTGCGTCAAACGCAGCCCCTTGCCCCCATGTTTTATAAAAATTAACTTAACTGTGCTAGAACAGGAAACTAAAATATTATATTGGTAACTTTAAACTTTGTGAATCCAAATCGTAGGATAACATGCACATTGATACACTGAATGAAAATTTTGCAATAAACATAGACGTGGTCCATGACGTGCATATACATCTTTCAAAATCCAACACCATTGTGAGAATGTGTTTTATAACTACCTAGAGCTGGAGTCTTTTGTTATGAAAAAACATAACTTTTACCACTGCATTACCCTTACCTAAGTGCTGTTATGTCAACTACGTTTATCTACAAATCCAGCTACATCAAAAACTAAAATAGAGGCGTGTACAGTGTCCAGGTGTTAAAATAGGTTATAAAATCTGTACATAAAATTATGTACGCATGTAACAGTACGTGCTTTAAAATTGTTTGAAAGGTTAGAGAGCTGTTATAACTGAAATTTTTAAGTTGGTTACTGTTTCTTGGGGATGCTTCTTGCGACAAATCTTTTGTACGAGATAATCTTGATTTCTTTCTTATTTAATTAGCGTTTTAAGAGTGTCCAAAACCCTCAGGTTTATTAAAATTGTTAAACCACATGGAAATCCAAACTAGTGATAGAATTTATGCCTGTTTGGCATAGTTTCATGTAATTCTGTAAAACTATTAAATTGTTTAATGATAGTTCAGTGCTCTTTAATCATACATGAAATGACATTTCATGTACTGTAAAATACATTGTTAGTTTACTTAACTTTAAAAAATTACTCATCTGTCTTGGAACGACTGATAAACATTTAATGATTGGTAACATAAAAATGTAAGTATAAATAAGTTATTACGTACCCTACTTCACATCTGTGTTATAATTTTTTAATCGTATTGCTTGAAAATACATACGGTACCTGATATAGTATAGTTATAATCGGAGAGTAAGCACCGTAGTGTGACGTGCACTGGCACGTAGCACTTACTTGGCCTCTTATCATACTGTAATTTCAATTTTTTTTTGTCTTAATTAATGGTTTTTTTTTTTTTTTTTTTTTTTTTTTTTTTTTTTTTTTTTTTTTTTTTTTTTTTTTTTTTTTTTTTTTTTTTTTTTTTTTTTTTTTTTTTTTTTTTT
>PNEQ01002631.1:5579-42079 GCA_003012365.1 Medauroidea extradentata | reverse complement strand
TTCTCATTTGACTGTACCAATCACAATAAGGTTACTGTAACACCACACGTCTGTGATTTGCGTGTAAAACCCCACGACACACGAATGTCAAAACATCCAATCTCTGACCGTGAAGCAAGTCTGCAGACGTGCACACAAGTCACTGACACAAAGTGAGGCAAATTTCTTTTCGCGAAAAGTTCATGTCTCTATTTATAGCTTAACTGTTTTCAAATTTGTCCGTAAAGTGAATACAGTGGGAACAATAACTTACCAGCATAACTGACAAGCCTACTTTTCTCAAAGTGGGTGCAAATTAACCCTGAAGGTTAAAATCGTTTACTTACATCTAGAAATATTAAATGATAATATTAATTAAGACATATGATAAACGAAACACGCTAGAAATAAGTCACCTAACTAAGCAATATACCCGTAACAAGTTAGATTAAGATGAACACAATTCTGAAATGTCTTTCTATCATAAAGATAAAAAATGGCAGCAGATTTCAAAATATTACCTAAGGATGAACGAAATACACAAATTTCCAGTCAACTAACTAACTAAGATATGCCTGCCGAAATTAATGAACTCCAGAAAAATATTTCCCCAACTATGCCATATTACGCAAAACATGACATAGTCACCAGTATAAAAATATGAACATGTGATTAACGAAATGCAGAAAAGTCAAGTCAGCTTTTATGTAGTATATGAGTACCACGTATGATGAAATTCTGGATAATACTTCTTAAGATATTTTATACTAGGCTAAAAATATAGAAATGATTCCAATTTTGAAAATATAATCACAGTATGAACGAAATACAGTAAAGTCATGTCAGCTTTTATGTAGTATATGAGTACCCAGTTTGATGAAATTCTGAATTATTCTTCTTAATATATGTTATACTAGGCTAAAAATATAGAAATGGTCCCAATTTTGAAAATATGATCACAGGATGAACGGAACGAGCAAAAATGAAGTATACGTGTACCAAGTTTGATAACGTTTCCTAAGATATGTAATACTAAGCTGAAAATATAAAGACGGACGCCATTTTTTAAATATGAGCACAGGCTGAACGAAATACACAAAGTCTAGTCAGCTTTGAGCGTAGTATCTGTTCAGCAAGTTTGATGAAATGCAAAACTATGGTTCCTTAGGTATAGTTTCATCAAAATATGTTAAAATAACCGCCATTTTGAAAACATGAAAAGGGCATGAACGAAATAAACAAAAGTCATTTCAAGTTGCTAAGTAATATATGTGTACAAAATTTGATGAAATTCGGTCCACCGGTTCAAAAGTTTTTAGGGACACACACAAACACACCTACACACTCTTACACACACGGACACACAGACGTACAGGAATACAGCCACACACACAGACAGGTAGGTGACCTCATACGCCAACTTTTTCCTTCGGAAAGTAGGCAAATAATTTTACCTAGAAAATAGCTTTGGAATTACATTTCGTTAAATATAAATTAAATTATGTTTGACGTTAATCGAGGAAACTCTGTATTGTGTCAAAACAATGCAATATACATTTTTACTTAATTTTATTATTTCAGAAATGTAACGTAACTAAACCACATTTTCGGCTTACTTTTTACGAGATACCAACATGCAAAGTTAGCACTCTCCGTCCTGAATCATCTTGAACGTTTGACGATGATACAGCGTAGAAAATAATTAAGCAGAAGTTTAAACATGATATTCATGAAATTATTGTCCTTTGCTTGTTGGAGCAGGAAGAAAATATTTTAAGGGGAAATTCACTAACTATTTAAATTGTTTTTATGTATATTTGGTTTGGTTCGTAAACATCCATTGTGATTAATTTTTATAGTAATTTAATTTGTTTTATCAACCATAGTATTTGTATAATGGCATATGCAATTCCGAATTTGTATTAAACTATTTTATCCAAGGAATGAAAACCAACTGACCTACAGAAATGAAATAACTCACACTGCAGAACAGTGTCATGAGCTACCTCAAGATATGTATAAAACAGGATTGATGTTTTTATTTTTAATTTTAAAATACAGAAAACTTGCTTTTTTCAGTTTGCAATTAAAAACTTTTACAAAAATTAAAATAAAAAAAATTATAAATGCGGTATTTGTGTACATAGGTTCGTGAATTATATCGTTTGTATAAGTAAGTTCGTTTTCCTCCCTTATAATAAAACAGCGTTATTAAAATTTCGGTTATGACTTGCCGTTAAACAATAACTGTGAAAGCTAAAGAATTTTTATTTGTAAGAAAGCTTTGCAATATAAGTCCACAACACCAACCATAACTCGTACAAATATAAAATATTTAAAACAATTAAAATAATTTGTGAACCTCCCCCTTAAAGTTAAATTTTTCAATCTCGCAAGCCAAGTTAATGAAACAATATCAACAGTGTTATACTCACATTATCATGCCCAAATGTACAATAAAAAATTCAAAATAGGTAGTTGAAACAAAAAATAATAATTCGAAATGTCAGTGGAGTTTCCACTTGAAGCTATTTATTTCAAAGCACCATGTCATGCTACGAACTATGAGCTTGTTTGTCCTTCACTGAATAGCTCTAGAGCTGTTGTCGGCGGTGTAGATTTATTGCCAAGTGAGAGTATCTTTTTTTTTATTTACTATGTAATCATCGGCCTTACATTTTGCCGAGTAATCACTCTATTTTTCACAAGTAAACAAGTTAAAATCCATCGTCAACATACAATGCAATGATTTTGTAACGAAACTTAGTAGGTTCTTAATTTAAAAGTCGGAAAGAATAAAATCTTAAAAGTAAAATTTACTACAAACTGTAATATTTATTGTGACGCAAAGAGGAGTAATATATTTCATTTCGATACTGAATTCAAAGTTTTGCTCCGTGAAATGATAGCACTTGTATTTTTTTTTTTTTTTTTTCGTATCTCGTTTTTATCACTGTACACATTGCAGTAATATCAAAGCAAAACTTTTTTTTTAAATTTAAGAAATTATATGAAGCATGTTCCTAGAAATATTGCAATATGTTAATGCTTATAAGTTTCTTACGAAAAACTAAAAAAATAATAGTACAGTGTTTATTATACCACGTCGTCATAATGTTATTTTAAGAAAACCACTCTAACCACTACACCACTAGGGTCCGACGTTATGCAACTGAGTTATATTTGTATATTTATGGCTAATTGCAGATTATTTTTTTAAAATTATCACCGTGTTAATTACGTTTTAAGATTTTCTTTATCGTCAAATAATAATTGAAAAATACAAACACTGCTGGAATTTAAATCTTTCTTATTTTAAAGCCGTTCAGCCGTTCTAATGATTTCAATGATCATGCATGCAGTTCTACGTAATATAGGGGCCACGATTGACACAGTGGCTAGAGCACTCGCCTCCCACCAAGGCGAACTGGGCTCAATTCTCGGCGGAGTAGGCCCCCCAAATTTTAGCATGTGGGAATCGTGCCGCACGATGCCGCTGCGCTGGTCGTTTTTTTTTTTTTGTCGGGGATCTCCTGTTTCCCTCGCTTGTTAATTCCGCCGCTGCTCCACAATCGCTTCATGTCACCCCTCACGAGTACTTAAGACCCAGATGTTAATTGGTGATCAAAATCGTATCAATCAACCTATGTAATATAGATATTGTGGTATTCGGTGTTCTGTTTCAAGCAGTTGACTAATGGAGCGCTCCACGTTCTGACACTGTAATAGTATGTATGATCAGTTACGCAAAATGGAATGTGACTCGGGACAGAAAATAGGAAAGGTTCAGTAACCAAATATGATATAAAATTTCCCAAACAGACGTCAGCATTAATGTCTGCTGCGCCGCAACGTGGTAAGATAGACAATAGGTAGAGATGATGGTTTATCGCGGGAAAATTTGACTATTTGCTAGGCTTCAACGTACGTTCAGCTTATCAAAAGATTACTGGCTTTTTCTTGTACGCGAAGCTACTGCCTTATTTGACTAAGCCAATAAGAATACCGCTATTTTAATATTTGATGCACGTTTTTGGTCTATAGACAGCTACGTTGTGTCAGTGTTTTCAAGGCTATGTTGGCACAAAACATTTTCGCGATATACCATCATCTCTAACAATGGGATATCGCCGCGAACGTGAGGAAAGAGGAATAGTAGCGATCTCAGCCTGATGCTTAGAGAGGGTGAATTATCGCGGGAAAATTTGTCGGTTTGCTGGGTTTCAAAACACATTCAGTTTACCAGAAGATGACTGGCTTTCGTTTTTATGTGGAGCTGTTGCCCTATTTGGCTGATCCAATAAGAATCCCGTTTTTGTAATATTAGATACTAATTATTGGTTTTCAGACAGATATGTTGCGTCAGACGTACATTACCTAATCATATGTGCTGTAATTAACTACAGTATGTTCAAGATTATGTTGCAACAAAACATTTGCACGACATATCATCATCTCTACTGATGCTGCATCGAGCTGAGGATGTCAGCTGCAAGGACTGCCGAAACGTTGTCCAAGAAGCAACACAATGCGCGGCTCAACCACAGAAGCAAAGAATATGACTAATAGATAGGGCCCACAATTTTTCGCGAAAAGAATTCTGCAACAATTTGTTTCAATGCCTTTTGTGCACATATGCAGCCTTACTTTATGGTCAGTGATTGGTTGTTTTTAACTCTCAGCGTCTAGGGTTCTACCCGCAAATCACAGACGTGTGATGTCGCAGTAACCTTGTTCATGTTGGCACAGTCAAATGAGCCCCGTCTGTGTAATAATACATTCTGCCAATAACCATGAAGCACAGCTCCATATATGCACATAAGGCGTTGAAACAAACTGTTGCAGAATTCTTTTCACGAAAAATCGTGGGCTCTATTAATAGCAAATACTGGATAGCTTCTTACAACAGGTTGTGCCCGACTCCCTCAGATTTACTGCTTATACAAGCCATTGATTTTATTCTTTGATGATCTAGATGTCGAAAATACGCCACGACCTACTTGCCTGTGTTTAGGAACCACTGCACGAGTGATTAAGGGCACGGTTGACCTCAGTTTTCAAAGCATATATTTATTTATATTTTTGTACAAGATATTTTTTTCTTATGTTAGACATAAATTGTGATAAAAATCTTCCTCTTAGGAAATGTTTGTATCTCTCATAGTTTTTGCGTAATGAGTTGTAAACGTCAAAATTTGCACTTTACGGTTTTTTGAGTACGTCACTAAAACAAACTGACATACCAAACTGACAAAATTTACAGCGTATTACAATATTGTAAGCTATGATTTGACATTTATAGGAACAAATAGTAAAATACTTTTGTATTTAGTAAAAATGCTGACTTTAAAAAAATTTTTAATAAATATCAATAATTTTTTAAAAATATAAAAAAAATTTATTTTCCTGTTTTTATATATGTCAAATCATAGCCTACATACAACATTGCTATATATTTTCAGTTTGGAATGACAGTTATACAAAAATTTACTAACAGGAAGATTAACTCACAATTTATGTATAAAATAAAAAAAATCTGGTACCAATATAAAAATAATAAAAAAAGATGTTGAAAAGTGATGTGAACATTGTTGCCTGATATATATTTCAATTTTAAAGTTGTGGTACATGGCTCGTTAGAAGTTGTGACAAATTTTAAGTCGAATGATTAGTATTTTAATTCCTTAGATGTTAGAATACAACTTTCTATTTTCCTACGACAACTACAAAAAAACATTCAAATTAACATAATTTTTTTAGTGTGTTAAGTATCTAGATATTTTGAAAGAAATATAAAACAATTTTACTGTGAAGTTTAAAATATATAACTAACAAATAAATTTGTAGCAAAAGTGATTGGTTTCGTTACAAATAATTGTTTCATTCTAGGCAATTACCTACTGGTCAGTCAGATCAGTAAAACATGCGCCTGAAGCTATTAAGCCAAGCTTTTGTTTTAATAATCTCCCAAATTCACTACAACATAAAATACATATTCAGTGTGCATGCACTTACAATATCCTCACAAATGTCTCATGAATGCAGTGGTAGGTATAAATTATGATGTCAGGAAATGTAACTCCAGCAGGACTCTACCACGCACTATGTTTTCGGTTCACATTAAGAGGTGTCCTCGACGGCGAACGGACGGTGTTGCAGCGAGTTACGCGTATTCGTTTCCACGCGAAGCCGCTTAACTTATTCATATTATGTTTATCTTATATATATTTTTTTTTCTTAACTCAGCACGCTTGTCCGAAACATGATTTTCGGCCCTCTCAAAATGGCTAAAAACAGGCTGCTCTAACTCCGAAAATATTACCTGAATTCGTAGAGCGCAAAGCGAGAGGCATGCGTTGGTCTTTACTTCATACTATTCAAAAATAAAATGTCTTGATCACCGCTTAAAGTCCCGTAGGAAAAAGACTACAACGAAAACCTTGCACATCAGTTTGGCGCGCTGCGAATAGAGGCGATATGCTTCTCGTCAAGCGTAGAACACTGGCTCTTATCGCTACGCTGTTTCCTCGCGTCAAAGGTGGAAATTCGACACCGGCGAAGACTCCTTTAAGTAAATCACTGTAAATCATATTTAGGAAGACCGGGCCGGGAATCAAAGCCACGTCGGTCGTACCGTGTGTTTGCGTCAACACATGCTCGAAGTGATGATACGGCATGACTCAAATAATTTCTCAGCATGACTCTCCATTGTTTCACCTAAATTTATTTCCTGAGATGTCTTCAGTTAAGTCAGGCCACTATCATTTTTTTAACGGGGTGCCAGAGCGCGAGGCAGCATCAATCTCCAAGATTACCCGGGAGCAGTTTTGCTGACGCAACAAAGTCGCTTAAAGCAATGACGTCTGAAGGGACCTCTGAGCACTTGTACGCCACATTAAATGTCTTATTACGACGCCGTCAGCCGTCGCTGGTGACAGGCGAAGGCCGGCACTGCACCGTCACGCAATGCTTGGTCAGCGTCCCAGCGGCAAAGAGCTTGTGTTTGGAAAGCGTGTCCATACATCTATATTCTCACGTCGACATACATCACTGAGCGTAGGAATAATGATATGTTTCCTGCGTGTTGACTGAGCGCTGTTGAAACCTATAGACGAAAAAGAATAAGAGTGAGTGAGAGATTTTGGGCATCGCTTAACGTCAAGGTCTTTAGCGCTGGTGGGGGGTGATATGATGTGAGCATGGAGCAGCGCCGGAATGAATAGGCGGGGGAAACGGGAGATCCCCGAGAAAAACCGGCACGATTCCCACATGCGAAAATCCGGAGACCGACCCCGCCGGTAATAGAACCCGAATCTCCTTGGTGGGAGGCGAGAGGTCTTGGCCTCAAAAAGATTAAGAAGTTACCTGCATAACTGATAAGTCTACTTTCTTCAAAGTTAAAACCGTTTACGTAATCTAGGAATATAAATTATGATGATATTGATTTAGACATATGATACATGATATTTACTAAAAATATGTAAGCTTTCTAAGTAATATGCGAGTAACCAGTTAAATAAATTAAGGAAAATAATTTTTGAGGTGTCTTCCTATCATACAGATATTTAAAAATAGCCACCATTTTCAAAATATTACAGATGGATGAACGAAATACAGGATGTTGCAATGTTCTATGTCAATATTCTAGGGAAAAAATCCTCACGTGTAGAGAAACAAAACGTGTCATGTGAGCATAGGTCCAAAAACGCACAGTTTCTGCGCTACAGTTGGCATACTTGACGTATGGTTGATAGCGCGCTGGCAGGATCATGTTGCTGTGTCACAGTTGTTCCTACTGTCTGTGTTAGTGGAGCAGTGTGTACTGAATGCTGTAATTATTCCCCACAGCAACATGATCCTACCCAGCGCTATCAACCATACGTCATGTATTGCTAACTGTAGCGCAGAAACGGCGCGTTTTTGGACCTATGCTCACATGACACTTTTTGTTCCTCTTCGCGTGAGAATTGTTTTCCTTATAATATTGACGCAGAATATTGCAACATCCCGTATTTCGTTCATCCGTCTGTAATATTTTGAAAACGGTGGCTATTTTTTATATCTGTATGCTAAAAATATAATCATGACCGCTATATTGAAAATATGAACATGGGATAGATAAAATACAAAAAAAAGTCGAGTCAACTTTTTATGTATTGTATGTGCACCACCAAGTTTGGTGAAATTTTTAAGCACGATTCCTTAGATATCTAGATTTATCGAAAAATGTTAAAATGGCTGCCATTTTGCATACATAAACATGGCGTATATGAAATATCCCCCGGTTCAAAAGATTTTAGGTGGGGACAGACACACGGACACACACAGAAACAGGCAGAAAGGTGATATGATAAGTCTACTTTACATTTTGGATAGTAGGCTAAATACTCGCTTGTAACTGCAGGAGATAAATGACGATGCCGATCCCACAGCACAGGCGGGTACAAGGATAATGATTAAAAAGTTATATACTATCCGGTGGGTCGCAGCCACTGCTGACTTTTTGTATTGTGATTATGTATTATAAACACATTATTAATCACGTAGAAACGTTTTCCTCGCCCGAACGGAGAAAATGGTTACTGTCCTAAAGCGATAACTTGTAAGGTAATGAGCACTACCGAATTCAATGTAACTAGTAAATCCCTATCCTATCCTCTCAGGGATCCAAAATAGCTCGCGACCTTAAACTCAAAACGGTATATAGTTAAGATCGCAGTGGTTAGGAAAATAAGTGCAGAGTGTTAGATGTTTAAATATACTTTTAAAAGCGGAATGTTTATATATATATATATATATATATATATATATATATATATATATATATATATAATACGTACACATAAAATACTAGAGATTTGATTCCCTTATGAAAGCTGTATTGGACATTGTATCTGTATAAAAATATAATACTTAAGTAATGGAATAAGTTTATGACCGGTGAAATGGTGCACATTTATTTAAAAATTACCAGGTACCGGGCCCACGGGACTCGCGTGATAGTTCGACGTGAGTTACAGGTGGGTTTTCATCCTATTCGATATGGCTTCTCGGGCCTTCGTTCTGGGTGAGTGAGCCTGCGACACTCGGTGCAAGGAACTGCGGTTCTCTGTGAGTGGGACTGCGGCCCACAGTAAGAGGGCCTGCTGCCCACTGTGCGAGGGCCTACTGCCCACTGTGCGAGGGCCTGCGGTCATTGGTGTGAGAAGGTCTGCGGTCGTTGTGAGAGGGCCTATACTTCCCATTGTGCGAGAGCCTGTGGAGCACGAAAATGTTCTAAGAATTTGAAAAAAAAAAAAAAAAAAAAAAAAAAAAAAAAAGTCATAACTTCTAAACTATTTGAGATATGTGAATGAAATTTGGTGCACTTATGTAAAACCATACGCAAAAATTAAAAAAGTAATAATAATAAGAAAATAATTAAAATAAATAAATTCTATTTTCAGAACAGTCAGGGAGTGTTTTGGGTCGAAAGATTTTTTTTTTCGAATTTCATAAAATGTCTTTAAGTAGGGATACAAATGTGCTAGAGTAGTTCTATGTTCAAAGCGCAGTTCCGTGAGTCAAACTGTTGAAATGTTATAGACCCCGTGAGTTGGACCGACTTAAACAAAATTAGGAAAAACATTTTTTTTTTCGCTTAACTTTTGACGTTATTTCAACTGAACCCTAAAACTGAATAGGTTAACGAATAGTAAAAGTGTGGGAAGATCCTGAAGAAAGGTGTAGCATTAGTTAAAAAATTTTTACTATTCGAAAAATTACGGTGTGTTGAAGATATGAGTACCTGTACCAAATTTCAAGTCGATATCTGAAACCATTTAAATTCTATAGACATTTATATGCGAAAAAGTTGAAAACTTACCCCATTTTTAACCCTATCCCCTCCCACAGGGAGCGTGGGAGGATGCTGTTTAGGGGCGTTGCTTTGAAAAAATGAAGGGAAGATTGGTGAACCGCGTTGTGAAGGCACGTAAAGGAATTTGTAAGTTGTGCGATGGGTTGTGGTAATGTGACATAGTTATATGTTAGTTTAATTATTTATGAGTTGAATTGAAAAAAAAATTGGAAATAAGATTTATTTTATGTGCCACTAAAGTTTGAGTGAAATGTAAAAAAAAAAAAAAAAAAAAAAAAAAAAAAAAAAAAAAAAAAGTGTGCAGGACTACCTCGAACAGGTCAGCCTCGAATACGAGGACTTGGAAAAAGGAGTGTCCATGGAATCACCATGGTAAGAAATTAAGTTTTAATGTCCGTGTTTTTAAAGTCCTCGGAATGGAAAGCATGCATCGTAAAAATTCATTTTAAGGTAGCACCTAATCCCTCTGCATTTATCCGGGCTTGGGACCGGAAGAGCGATGCAGGCTGCATTATGGGTGAAGTGTATGGTGTTGTGATGTGTTTAGTTTAGGCAAGTAGTAATAAGTGGTGCATTAGGATGTCACCCACGACGTGTAAGAGAGGAGGTTAGGTAAGGTAAAGAAAAAGTAACAGGGTAATTTTCGTGTCAGGACCTTCAAACTCGGAATGTAGGGGTAAGGTGGCGAATATGCCTGTATGCGCAAAAAGAGTGTAAGTGGCATATTCGACGTATCTTCCGTACTTTTAGAGTTATTACCTTGAAACTATTGGTATGTAGTTGCACCAATGGGTTGCGGGTATGTTTATAGGCGAAGAAAGTTGCGTTAATGTCATATTCACCGCAATTGTCATAATCTAGGGGAAATAACCTAAAAAGTCAATTAAAATTGCTTAAAATGTTTATGTAAATTAATTTTCCTCCCTTCCCCCAATTTAGTAATTGTAGCTTCTAAAGTAATACAGATATGTGAACCAAATTTGGCACACACACGTAAAACGGCACGCGGAAAACCGCGGAAAACGAAAACAACCATAATAATTATTATTTATGTTTTTGAACGCATTAAGGCGGTGTTTTGGGTAGACAATTTTTTATAGAATTTAATGAAAAATTGTTAAGTAAGTTAGAGAAGTTCAAGGTTTAAAGCGCAGCTCCGTAGCTCAAACGGTGCAAAAGTTACTGCCCCCAACTTTGGACCACCTTAAAAAAATTTGATAAAATATTTATTCTCAAATTTATTTTCTGCTTAACCTTCGACGCTCTTACTAATAAGCCAAAACCTGAATGGATTTTTAGGAAAAAATTTGGGAGCACTCGAAAAAAAAAGGGCACCTCTTAAAAATCAAAAATTTCAAAATTTTAAAAACTTGTTTTGGGGTATCGAATTATCACTTTTTTATTAACCTCGTTGTCGATTTGACGTATAGATAAACTTGCCCATCCTTATATTGAACACACTCTGAGATATAAATATTTTTATTTAAATTGTTTTTGTATCATAATGACAGTTAGGCTTAGTTACAGCAAATATTTGAAATTTTCACGCAACGTATTTCTTTGTTCTACCAGAGAACATACTGCACCGTATAAAATTACTTGTACAGGAAAAATTGTTGCTTCTGCAGTTTATATTGTAGAAACATTCTATATAACTGGCCACCATACTTCACCATTCATAGTATTTTAAATTGTAGTCTTACATACTGCGGTAATTTTTTCCTCATTACAAAAAAAAAATGTAGAACCAGCAACTTTTCATGAAAATTATTTTGCTCCAGTTTGTTTCACTCCTATACGTGCAGATCTGTACCTCTGTTTCATGGTGACTGGCTGCGTGCCTTGTGGAATCACGTCTTTCGTTCGACTGCGCCAATCAGTATAAGATAACTGTGGCAGCATAGGTCTGTGATTTGCGGGTAGAACCTTAAAACAAGTGAGTTTAAACATCCAATCACTGACTATGAAGCAGAACTTCAGATGCGCACGTAAAGCACTGAAACAAGCTGGGGCAAAATTGTTTTCAGAAAAATTTCGTGGCCATACTCATGGGAAGACAATATCGTGTTGCCGAATATGAAAGGTGATGCGAAATGACTTAACGTTCACTGTGGAATTTTTGTTGTTGTGTTAGGTTTAATGTTACCAAAAAAAAAAGCCGTATTTATATATTTTACGGAAATGTTTATGCCTTTATTTTGTAGGGTCCCATGCTATCCACTTATGAGACTTTATTTTATTGAAAATATTGCGTGAAATTTAATGGAATCATTTATGAATGCATGCGCAGTTGTAGTAGGCTTAGTAATAACGACCACCCTTTAAAACTAAATGTTTATAGAATTTGTACTATGTAATTTGTTTCATCTTTATTTTCGGCATACATTAGTCAAATTCTCCCGTACTTATAATCTTCCGCAAAAGTAATCAACTGGTTAATTTAAGTACGTTAACCTCCGACTTTGGTCAACGCACAGACCATGCCTAAAATATATATTTTATTATGAAAGAATTTTAGCAATTTAATTTATTACTTACATAATAATATTAATAAAAATTACAATATTCACAGGAAAACGTACAAAAACGCTTATTTAAAAACTCAGTAATCGAAATAACATTATATTGTTACAGGTAGAATCCTCGATTCGTAAATGCTTTTTATTAAATATCTGTATAAGCAACAAATATTTTTAAAACAATTACACTTTTTTGATTAAAAATAATTACAAAATATCTACTCTGTATTCGAGCCGTGAACATTAGAATTCACTTAAACTAATAAATTTAATTTTGAACTACTAGTGATTAAATTTAACCCCCAGAACAATCTGAATGCAAGGACAGATACAGAACAGCGTTGGACTTGATTTTATCTCGACCACTATTATAGACTTACTTCTACTACTGACTTCGACATTTGACTCTTATTTATAACTTTTGACCTGGCCTGAAAAACATAAAATTAAAAACAAATATACACTACCACATTTCCAAAAATTTTTTAAATTACTAAGTATCAAAAAATCACAAGTATTCCTAAAATACCAACACGTTACGAAATATTAAATGTCATATTTAAAAAAAAATATCTGTCAAATAATAATTTGTAACTCTAGCAGGAAATTTGCTGATTTTTCCTCTTCTGTAGGTCATATTTGTGTAACGTTATCTTTAAAATTCTTCCCACAGTTGTTTGCTGCACAGAAGACAGTTATCTTGGATTGGATTCTGGCAACTATTTTACATGGACGCCATACTTTTATATTCAAGTGGATGGAGTTTGTTTGTAACCTAGACAGACTTAATTTTTTCGAAACATTGTAACAATTTTATATTTTTCTAATGTTTTAGAATCCTTAATTTTTTTTTTTTTAAATTTTAACTTAGAGGTTAACAGTAAAAGTCAAGGTCAAAGGCAAATATGTCCAATGTTGACGTCGAGATGGCATCCTAGTGGCGTTCATTCTGAATGGATGCTGTAACGTTTATTGCTCCTTACTCACATTCTATGCATGCAATACATTACACAATTCATCTACGGAACGTTCTGCATTGCAGTGGTATTCGTTTAAGTAAGCTTACCGTTTCGTTGACGGCGAAGGCATTAGCAACGGTTGCACGGTGTTTTACACAATAACAGGAACTAGGAGAGGAGTAGATCAAAGCCCGAGTTAAGCAACCGTCCTAGCAACCACATGAGGCATTTCACGAAACCATGTCAAATCGAAATCTAGATGGCCGTAGCCGGGAATTGAACCCAAGATCACCCGAATGGGATTCCAATGTATTATCTTTGTCATTTCATTCGTTTGCGATGGTATGACAAAAAATTTTAAAGACATTTTGTTGTAAACCTTTTTTCTATGAATTTATAATTACTGCTGTGAAAACTATTGGTAATCGAGCACTTGAAGAAACTTGAATCATAGGTTTAAAAAAATATGTCATTCTTGCGAACATGCTATTAACTAAAATTTTACTGTTGTAAATTTTCAGTTAGATTTTTTAAGGGTGTCATTCATAGTAAATCTTATTAATTGCTTTTTCTGTTAATTAACAACTAGATTCATGAAAACATTTTTCAGAAATTATATTACAACAAATTTTCTGTTAAAAACGAGTGATTAACATTGCGCCTACAGTACATGTAGCTTAAAATAACGACTGAGTAAGGTTTCCAATTTTCAGAGGAACATATTATATATATATATATATTTATTTATTTATATTACTCTGCAACTTGTTATTGCAAGGACGGTTTCGCATGGTTTTGTAACAAAACTTGAGTAAAAATTTTTATCAGAAATTTTTTTGTTTAAGTCTGTTCCACGGAAGTTTAGGTGTCGTATGGGGTGTTAAACGTCTTAATTTACCTACTGTTACGTATTTATATGTATATGTGTACACAGTACATAGAGTTTATATTTATTTAAATCATTAAAAAATTTGTGTAGTGCTAAAACTAAACAAGAAAAATTAATTATAAAAGTAGACTCTGAAAACCACTCGTACTTCACATTATTTTTAATTCGGAGAATGCTGACATAAATTTGCTGGACAACGGTAAAAGTGAACATAATTAAAAATGTCGGTCAAAATAGTAGCGTTTTACCAATGTAACTTTATAGCCACCAATTAAAACTAAGGAGAATTTTTGTATTTATATATTGAGTGTTATACAAATTCACAGAAAATGAATTCTTAAAATTAATTATTCTTACATATATTTGGAAGAGAAAAGTAAATTAACAAAACAAAAAAAAAATAAGAGGTTTGTCTTATTTAAGTTGTTCTTATTTCAGTTGGTCCTAATTAATTTTAATATTTTAATACTGCTTTCACAAATTTTGTTAGGGATCTAAATAATATAATACGCTTGATTAAAAAAAATACCGTAATATTTATTTGTGTTAGCTTAGATTTTTGTTACCATGTACATAAACATTTTAATAGCTTCTCTTTTAACTTGTGGCATTGTTTATAGTTAACAAATTTAACTTGAGGTAACCCAAAATATTCTTGGGCTCAAGATTCTCACATGACTACTTAAATATGAAAACGAAAATAACAAATTATTTTGGTTGTGGTTATGTGTCTAAATAATAAACACAACATAAAATATATATACTTAGTATGCGCGTGTGGATAAAATAAATAAAATATAAATTAAATGTTATATTAAAGTAGAGTGATAATCTCATGAAAAATTCCATATGCAGAAACACTTGCACAAAAAATAATTATGGACTTACCAAAAAAATTTTAACCATACCTGTTCAGTTTAAGTCACCTCCCGGTCACACTGAAAGCGATGTAAGTAAGCAAGTGATGGATGAACACCTCTGTCCTCTCGCTAGTTTATTGATCGCCTTGTAAATATTTTGATTAAATAATTGTTGTACGTCGATCGGGTGAAAATCCTCCAAATGTTACTGGATGACTCCCAACCGCTTACTTGGGCGAGACTGAAGTCTGCAGCTTTGCCTCCGCTGTACCAGCGATTCGCCCTTGACGTAACAACAAGGATAGGTGTTGTAGAAAGGCACTCGTGACTAGCATCATTAAAAGATTTTTACGATGATGCTGCATGTTTAATGTACTGTACGTCGCAACTTGCAAAGTAAACACTCCGAACTTCACTGCGTAAAAAGTTGAGGGTATTTGTGAAGATATTTTAATCTAATGTATACGATAAGTGAAGTGATGTGTACAGTAAAGTTATGCAAAAATCGATAGACCATTTAAGGTTAATCAATTGGATGTTAAGAAGCTTTGACAAGCAGACTCGCCAGGGTTTAAAGTTGTAAAATTTCGTGTGAATTTTTTTGATCTTATATAATAAATTGAGTCTACCGAATATGAGCTATATGTGATTATTTTAATTGTTGTAGAATCACGTATGTAATTTGGAGTTATTGAGAATTTCCTAGGAATTTTTATTTTCATAGTCGCATCCGTAAAATCTATGTGACACATGACACACAATAACAACAAGAGACAACTGAAATTGTAAAAATTATATCTTAATTTGTGTTTCCAAGTGAAAAAGTGAATACTGAAAATTCACCTGTTCATCCTGCGTGCCCTTAGTAGCCCTCTATTACATTACTCGTCCAAGTTCAGGATTAACTGCAAAATTTGAATTTATCCATAAAATAATTTTGCTGGTTACCGTAGGCTACAGGTTTCGCCTTTGAAATGCGAAATCCGGTTGCATTACAACAGCACTGGTAACACACTATAAATTGAAGTTGTGTGTTTTAACACAACATTGGACGTTAAACTAAAAGCTTGGTGATTCTTGGACTTGATTCTTTGTGTTCTATCAGTAATTTTAATGTTATAATTTCAATAAAACGGCCTTATTTGCCTTTAGTAATATTTAAATGTTAACATTGAGAAGGGTTGGGTTGAGATATATTCTATCTACAGAAATAGCAATTTTACTCAAGTTTAAAGTTTTAAAACTGGTTTATAAATAGGAAAAAGAGATGCATTTTTATGAGGCTAGTTTAACCTTATAATAATGTAACACGCATAGTTATTAACTTCACAACACATAGGAAAGACTTTTAAATGTTGATTTTTGGTGCAGCAACCAAGTTGTAGTTTAGAGTATATTAAGAGACTTGAAGTAAAAGAATTAAATAAAAATTCGCAGAATTAAGTATGACAGCACACAAACACATATCTTTATAATGAAACATTTGTTTACGTATATACACGACGTTTTTGAACACCGCCGAAAAGCTCGGGCAGATGTTTATTTATGAAAAAAAATATCAGAAAATATGTTTTGCACTTTTCACCTAAACTTAATAGTAAAGCAGTACTGAGGCTCTGAACATCAAAATTTACAATCGTATCTCCCCAAAATATAATAAACTAACTGACGTAAAAAATATTTTCATCATTGCGTAATGCTACTCAGATCTTCAAACCAAGAGCAAATGCTGCTTGATACCTTCCATTCTTACGAAAATTGCAAGAGTAGCTAACTTATAATTGTTTACAATTATTTTACTGTCAGGATTTTCGAACACTTGAAGATTGTTTATTGAGTAATGGGACATGTGTGACATAAAATGCCTTCTTGTTGCAACTGTCTAGGACATACCGTTTATGTTCACAATACACTTGAAGATTCGCGCAGAGCGACACAGCCTAGATCATACTTAAGGTCACGGTGTTCAAACAGTGATTCAAGGTTAAAATAACTTGCTTCTTAATACATACAATTTAATTATAACTTTCTCAAATAAAACGTATTAAACGTGAAATTTCTGGACGAACACTGCCACCTGGGAAACATTCAAAACCTTAAAATTAATGCTTATTTTGTTTTTAAATTTTTTATCAAATTTATTCGTTGTTTGTTATACGCACCCATTACAAAATTCGTTCAAGTATCACGTAGAAATTTCTGTTATACAATTCTCGCATGTATTTTTATTTCGGAAAATTCATTCAATCCCAATAGGGTGAACATATCCTACTTCGTAACACTAAGGCTTCAAACTTCAGTAAGAAATATGTTATGTAAACATTTAAATTATGAACTAATATGTAATACAGTGGTCACATTTTGCCTAAAACTGCACACGCCTGCTATATGTTGGTAACCTTTTGAACTAGATGTACAGAGACTAAGTCCACAACGTGGTGTACCACGATATTAAGTTATACCATGATCTATATCTAAAATGTATATTTAAAAAATACGTAGAACACATTTCTATTAAAATCTAATATTTGCAATTTGGCGTATTTAAGATCAGTTACTTTAATATGTATTGCATATTTAAAGTTTGTAGCTGCAAGTGAAATAGCCATAGGGAACTTAGGGGTACATGAATAAACGACTATTACGATCACTTGTTACCTGGGATTCACACCGTAACTTTATGAATCGAGAATAAATACTAATGGATGTCTAGCTATCAACACGGACAATGCCATGTTAATATTTGTCTGAACAAAAAAAAACTGATTTGTAAATTTAAATCAAATAAATAATTTTCTTTCAGTCATATTTAATTGAAAGAACACGTGATTCCGTGACCAAAACTTTGTGTTGAATTTCTATTTTGCTTAGCCTTTAAAATATTTTCACTAATATTATATGTAATATGTTCGCCATACACAAGATGAAGATTTAATTGATGCGATTGCCAAATATTAATTCATAATACCCGCTTTTTGAACTAACACTCAGCGTTATTTTCTCATTTATAGCGTCTCTAAAACTAAGCACTTATCCTAAATTTTATAAGTTAGGTAGCGACGCTTATAATTTTTCTTTTCGTATCTGTGCTTCATGTTCTTTAAGAAGTACATTACTAAAACCCTAATTCTGCAACAACCATTAAATAACGTTACTATACTTTATTTGCTCCGTTTTAATTTGAGATAGCAGATGTAAACAGGTAAGTAAAATTTCCTAAAGTAAACCCAGGTGCATATGAATTAACTGTGAAAACTTACTGACACTGGCTGTACAAATAAATAGGGTTGACGTGAATTATCAGGTCTAGAAAATGCATATTATCATTGACGGAACTAGTTTTAAAAAATTATGTCTAATTATGTGTCAGAAATTTCTCAGTCTGCAAACCATGAGAAAATTACATAATTATCAGTCATAATTCTGTAGTGTTTATGCCAGATAAAGCCACATTATTGTAAGTAATAATTCATAGTGAGAAATGTTTATATCTCATGGCAAAATTTGTGAGTTGGTAGCCCTGGGTGGCGCTGTGTAGCAACTACATATTGTCTGCGATATCAAGTATATTTTAGTATATTTGGCTAATTGTATATTTTTTGCTTTAATTTTAATATACACTGTAATATTTATTATTATTATTGGTAATAGTAAATTATTTATTGGTATTTGTTAAACGGCTGCTAGCCCGTTTCCCGAAACGGTCGCCAGGTGGAGGGCTGAGTCTGACGTCACGGGGAGTGGCAGAAGGAGTCGACAAGCAGACGTCAGGCAAGATGGACGTGTATGGAAATGAACTGGACTGAACTGGTGAAAAGCCTTGAAAATACGATGGGGACGGAAATTAATTTTTTTACAAGACGTTGCGGTATATTTTCTAAAGATATGTTGGCAGGCAGTGCCGTTTATGAAGGCGTATTGTATATGTTGTTATAGTCGCCGTGCACAAGGGTACTTGGTGTGGTGCTATGTGCAAAATTACGCAACATATTGGGGTGTCAGAAGACGAGGGCTTTTAGGTTGCTGAAAGCTCTGGGCAATAAGTGGTATCATGGAAACATCCACTTTAATATTTCGCAAACCTGCCTAGATCGCTGTGTGTGACGTTGAGGGACTGCCAGTGCCAACACCGGCGAGTTGTATGGGGAAGCAGCTGTTTAGCTACGTCACACAGAAGTTCCGTGGAGAATCAGCTGTTGTTTGACACGGAGTTACGGGCCCCAACGATTGCAACGAGTGCATGCGAAGTTCATAAGGAAGGCGATGACCTGGCTATTTATTTATTGCCGATAATCCCGACAGGAAACGTAAAAATAATATACGTCAGACTTACTTCGGCCATGAACTTTAAAATTAATATTTGTTACAGATTTATTTTTCTGATATGTCAAAATTAAACAGAACTGACGTATTTCACAGATGTAATGGTAAATTGTATTATATTAAAAGCATATTGATGTAATTTTTTCTGTATAGATTTGTTATGCATAAAATGTATATACATATTTTCAGAATTACAATTTGGTCGCGAAATTATTTCAGCTTGTTATGGTTTGGGATCACGTCAGTAAAAACCTCCTTTAGGTGACGTGCTCAAATATATTTTTTGGGGTTAGGGCCTTTTATAGACTTAAGCTGTTTTGTAAAGAGTCGCGTCTTCATGGCTACAGGGCCCTTAAGGGCACGTCCCAATAGAAAAATGAGATTCAACGTGCCACTTCAATAACTCGTTTTAATAATGTCTGTAGTTTACAAAAACGCAACCACTGCGGTTATAAAATTCCACAAAAATGCACGCTCATTTCCGTAACTACAAAAAAAAATAATTTTTAATGTTGATTGAATGTTTTTTTTTCTGCCAAGTATGCAACGATTTCATTCCAAAGTGTTTCCAATATTTGTATGAGCAGAAAACTGTAGATTGTAATAATGATAGACAACTGTTATGATACTGTGAATTAATTGCATTGTTTTTCGATTAAAAATTTTTACCTGTATTATCGATCACAGTCGGAGACAGTTTGATTTACACTGCATCTCACCCATCACTTCAGCAAAACACTTTTCTCATAACATTTTAAATTTTACTTCGTTCCTCCGAACTGTAAGCAGCATTTAAACAATGCAATATGAGTGGCCTAGTGCAAGGAATCTTGTGAGAAATGTTATCAAAACCCGAAGGAAATAATGACAGATACTTTCATATGCCAAACTTGCAGCAAAACGTGTCGCCTTGTATGAGAAATGTTGAGGTCCTTGGCCTATTTAGATATTATATGTATATATACACATATTTATAATATAAAAACGTTGATACATTTGTTTTAACTATGAAATAATTCAAGATAGTCACTATGTCTCTCTATCTCTCCTGCAATATTTCCAATGTTTTCAGTTTCGTTTATATCCGTATACATAATTTTGTAAGAATAAAATGCCTTTGGATTTCTCCTCTTTGTTTAACTGCACGCGCTATTCTTCCATAACCCCTTTGGATGAAGCATATATGATCATATTACTGGCAAAAGCTATCAATAAGATCACTTTGCTTCGTGCAAAACTTTTGTGTAAAAAATATAAACATTATCAACAATCCCTTAGTATTTAATTTGAGAGTGACATTTCTAACGAGTTTTGTATTAATCATACTTCTTGTTAAATGAACATTAGAAACCAAAGACTGAAAATTAATCAGCACATTATTACTCTTCCTATTACAGAAAAATGCTCATGTCGTAATGAAAACAGACAGATAAACATACATTACTACATTTCGATAGGTTTTTCTGTATGCGGAACAGTACTAAGGTGTTCATAAAAGACTGGAAAAAGTAGTTTGGAAGGGAGATGCAAAATAGCACTGCCACATCAAGTGAGCAATTTATTGAGTTTGACACCAGAGCTAAACATTTAAACCCTTAAAACGCATGAGGCATTGACAATTCTGTTAAGAAAACGCACAGAAATGCAAACTCGAAAACTGAGCAAAAAATCGCGGCTTCAAAAAATTAATTATAACTAATCACTGTGTGTTCTAAAAATGGCATTAATTATAATTTTATTAAAACGTTTTAAGAAAATTCTTCAATGTTTCAAGCTCTCTAAAGCGTTTGCACTAATGGCTAAATTAATACACTGCATTTTTCCGCACCCGTAGATAAAACATAAAAAATAAATAAAGAATGAAATTTGAACTGGAAGGATGAAGTAAATTTAGTACTTGCAGTTGTTTACTATTTAAGTCTCTTTATTTTTAAGTAAACAAACGTAACACATTTTTTCTTGTGTTTCTGAACGTGAAAAGGTGGAAACTGAGAAACAATATGGTTTACATGTTTAGCCACGTAGTTTTCGTCACGTTTAAAAGTCACATTGTGTTTAATCACTAACATAGAACCATTATTCAAATTTCTGATGTGAAATAACTCTGTATCGTTGCTTTGATTGCTTTTCAGTTGCTGAGAACTTCTACATCAGCAAAAAACTGTGGCTCGTTCCGTAATGCTAAGGGTCTTTAGGGCTGGCAATCATTACATCCCAACTGTATATATTTGGCGGGGGTTGGTGATTCCAGCTGGGTCAGACACCCATGGGACTTCATCTACATACATGTTGGAGGGTGAAATGGTTACACCCGTCATTTAACGTGTTACGCGTGTCACCATTAGAAGTGGAACTAAATGTCTTTATGTAACCTCTTGGCTCTCCAGCCGTTCGGAAAGAAATGCATTTCGTGGTCTGAAGTTTCATCTCCCACTGCTGTTGCTTGCATTACACGTCTGTCCCCGTAATTGCTAACGACTGCTACCATAAGAGCTGACTCTCGACATAACGTTACCAAACGCTACTTCCTTGCTAGGTGGTAAAAGTCATGGACTTCCTTAAATTGCATACTGGATCCGAAAACATTACTTTTGGTCCTGAGAATTATTTCCCATTAAATATTTTCTATAAACTTTTTTGGTTATGACGGGTTCAAATTTTCTCTGTTCTCTTAAAGATAATAATATTTAATATATTAGTATCTTTAGGGTTAACAAAATTATTGCAATTGTAAAACAAACCAGCGAACTGGATAAAATTTACGTTCTTAGTGCCCCAAGATGGTGTTTGAAGCAAAACCAAAATACTTACAATTTATGAATTTATGTTTAGCTCACTACTTATCAAGGCGCGTAATTGTTTCTTTTTTTATGACTGATCGTCGTGTATAAATAATACAATAAAATGAGCACATTGTTTGTTAGTAACAAATTTGTTTACATTTCAAATGAATGAAATATACTTCCGCGCTCCACTGCCTGGCTGAGGAATTTAGTGATATATTTCGAAGAGTGGCAAGTCTTTTAAACCTAACTAGATAAACTTTTAATTAGGAATAGTAAACATTCAAACGTAACGTTCCAAAGCACATAGTTAAAAATCGCCTCCAAGATTCCGAAACCCCACAAGCAAAATGTGTGTATAACACTTGTGCATTGCATTTTATTTCGTCTATGTATTAATAATTTGTTGTCATTTCATTTATGCCCGCGGGGTTTTCAGTTTTATGTGACAGTACTTCTGATACAAAATAATGTTAGTAACCGTTTGAAAAACATTAAATGATAATAATAAATTAAATCATTCTTTAAATTATTTGGGCACTCCGATTTTCTCCTATACTCTGTTTAGCTCCTCCAACCCATTCCACCCAAATCGATTTCTCGAGCGCAAGCACAACTCACCAAATTTCATCGCAACCAAATTAATGATATAGGAACGCATACAGGACGAACAAACAAATATTTTATATTATAGACATTGACGTGCTGCCCATAAAAACGTTCGTACCTTACTTTACGCCCTTAGAGGACGAATTTCCAAGCACTCGAATCTGTCTAGTTTATAAACAAAAGCCTAAACGCCAATTTCCATATTTACAGCCTCAAAAATGACGAGATTCTATAATATTCTTAATCACTTTCCCACGTGTAATTCTCTTCGCACCTATCAAATTTATTAGTTTTTATTGCCCGGCAAAAAAAAAATAGTTATTCTTAATGTTCATGCCTGAAAGCATACCAGGGGACGTGTTATGAACTTGCTTTCAACATAATGTAAAGGTGACACCCATAACTTACAGCGGATTCAATCCGAGAATCTCTTAATCAGCAGATTGAAACAACCTCACAACGCAATGTCGGCAGTAATATTTAAAATTAAAACAAAAATAATAGCGACCGTAGCACAAGGAGCTTTATCATGTTTCCTATACATAGCGTTGTAAACGGAGTTAGGTTAGGTAAGGTGGTTGCCATGCCTGTATAAATATGGGATGTACATGAAGCCACCTTTTTGGGTGTCACATCATGGTGACCTCGTGTTCATTGACTTATCGTTATGTGATAAGTTCGCAATTATAATGCCCCTGTTTCAAGCAAATACATAGTTAACCAATGTTTTTTAGTTATGTAGCAGATTTTCATTAAGATATGAGATGTTTTTATATTCTAAAGTTGAGTAAACACAAATGTTAATACTCTCAAAAGCCCTCAGCGCGATGTGACAGAAAAAAAAAACATCTTCAAGTAAGTCCCAAGAAGACATCTCCTGGCTGTAGTAACATCGTATAAGTTATTTCTCGCGGATGGTGCTTTGGAAAGTTTACATACTAAGTTATTCACGTCGTAATCATTTACTGTCAAAGCTACCGAAGTATGTGCCAGAGCATAGGAAATATGTGTAACTGAATAGGCAGTCTTTAAAATCATAAATTGCTGGAACATTTAATAGGGTTTAAGAGAATTTCATAATTTTGCGGAAAAACATATTTTATGTTTTTTCAGTTCCTTGATTGCCGAATTTTGAAATTTTGTGTTATGTAATTAAACTACGTAACTATAATTTTGAAGTACCTCAACTGGTTAAAGATATATAAATGATTAAATGAAAACACAATTTATTTTGTAACTCTTTGTTGGTCGAATTTAAAAAAACTCCAGAAAATTTTTTTTAGGTATTTACGTAATCATCAAATTGAAGCAAAAAATCTCGATATGTCAACTGGTTAAAGCACTGCCAAGGGTTCTTTATAAATACACTTTACGACTTTTCATTACTTGATTTTCGAATTTTTATAAATCCTGAAATAATATTTTATGCATTTAAGTAAGCGTCATTCTGAAGCAAAAATCCCCTGGTTTTAAGAGCTACCAAGAGTTCATTGAAAACATACTTTCACGACTTTCCACTCACTTAATTTTTTAATTTCGAAATATCCTAAAATTACATAATATGCATTTCTGTTAGCATCAATAAATTAGAATGCACTGTCTTTCCCCTCCTTAACTTTTGAATTTGGAAAAATCCCTTCTTAGTGTTCACTAAATTATATATGGAACTCCTGCGCAATGTTGATCCTTCCAGACACACCGGTTTAAGCAGTGCGTTGTCTGTAAATTAGTCAGTGTAAGAGTTTTATTAGGTAGATTCATCTCAGTATTAAGTAACGGATAAATAAAGGGTTAATTTTTCCAGTTAATTTAAAATTAAACATGTTATGTTATTTAAGTATTACTTTAGCAGTTTAAGTGCGTTTCTTTATGTAGCTAATAGTTAGATAGGAGGAAAAGGTTTGACGTCTTAGTTTTATCACAAACAGATGTAAAAAGTAAATAAATATGATTGGTGATTAAGTAGGCCCTAATACTTTTAAAACTGGCTACAGTCACGTAATATAATATTGTGAAACAATGACTAACAAGGTAAATAATCAGGTTTTTTTTTTTTTAAACAAAACATTACAAAGTGGCAGTAAAAATATGTTACTTATGATTTAAAAATATTAAGATTGTTAACATTTATGCAACAAAGTTTTATTTCGAATTTTTTTAATAAAAGAATTGTAAATTAGTATCATTTGATTATTAAAGTGTCATTTCAATACAAAGTAACGATCCCACTAAATTCGAATTTTGTATTAAATATGTATGGTGATATAATTGTTAACATGTAATATTTTAGATTTTATCAAAGAACAAACAAATGCTGCGGCTAGTAGACGGACACTGCTTTACAAAAACAAAAAACTTACAAACTTGCTTATGAGACAAGAAAGGACGCTTAATGTGGTTTTCATTTGAAAATAATTTTAACATCCATAAACCTCTCGCACAGAGATTTTCGGATAGTAAAATTATTTTGAAATCATAACGCGAGTATTTTTGAAATTCGGTTATTGTGGAGGCCTAGATATTATCGTATCAAAATTATAAAAAGATAGTTTTCCATTTCTGTAGATTTTGTGGTTTCAAGTTCTTATTATTTTAAAACACAGTTTTTATTAAAGTTTTACTCTAAAGTAAAGCATACTACCGCATCGTGATATATTAACAAACGTCCGTTAGTAAAATATCTTCTCGGAAAAAAAAGAAAAAAACTCATACAATTTTTATGAGTACTTAATTTTTATTGACGATTGAGTATTCTAGTCGCCCACTCGACATCGAACCTTTCCATAGTCCTTAAAAGCAACATGCGATGAACACAATTCATTCCGTTCACAAACACTCCCTCTCACCTCGCTCCGCCCGTCCCTCCTCCCCCTTCCTATTGTTTGGCGATGTCCCACCTTACAAGAAACTCACTTGCTCATGAAATTACCTTCACTACACTTAATGTGTACAATCCCAAGTTTTAGCATTCTTCCAAAATATTCTCCAGTCCATTATTCAAGTAAGTATAACTGGCTTTGAACATGCATTATTATTACTGCCGTCAAATCATTTCAATTTAAACCTAACGATGTGATGAAGGACTTAGAGAAAATTAACCTCGTTTCAGAATGTCATATTTATTTTTTCAAACTAAAAGAGAGTTCCATAACAGCAGAACTTTTCAGAGACCAAATAAAGTTGATTTTATGTTGAATCAACAGCAGAACCCTAGCTTTTTAAGATTCATACTTAACTGTGACGATACATTATCTTGAAACGAAATCAAGCTCATATTGTAAATTATTTCAGTAGCTGAATTTATCTGCAGTCTCAGTATGCTAACTGAATTTTCGTTGACATTTTACTGACTGGTATAACCTATATGGGTTTGGATTTAGATGTTGATATCTAAAAATTTTACCGTATCACTCCGTGTTGTGTGCAATACATGTAAGATAATTCTAAGAATAGTGAATCAGTTTAGATACTGTAACTTTTGAGCTTATAATCCCTTATTATAACGATGTATAAAGTCAGTTTTTATCTTCCATTACAGCACCATTTATAATATAAAAAATAAGTGGTTTTAGTTGAACACCGGATGACACAATAGATGCTAAAGGTGAATTTTACAATTATCTGTTTTCCGTACTGAAATAACTTCCAACTAAAAGGAAAGTTTGAAACAGGCAAAAATTTTTGTTACATGTAAACATAGTATTTATTAATCTCTGGAATTTTGGTCATTACGTAAACCAGAAGTCCAAATGTTAGTACTTGGATAACTTTCCTGTCAAAATGCACATGATTCTACAACATAAACTTCAGTTGCTTTTTTTATTAAACTTGAAAATTCTTGACATTTTATTAGAGTAGTTATTTTACTATTTGTTTGAGGGAAAATAATATTACATTTAAATCAGCTTGGTAGTTTCAAATATATTTTTTTATTTTATGTAAAAAAAACCTGACTGACATGTATACAACACAAACTACACTGTATTTTTAATAATTTTCATTTTATATAAAAACTTGACTAACATGTATATATCACATAAAACTTAGGCTATGAAAATGGAGCAAAGCAAACAGGACATCGTAATTTTACTTATAATACTGATTTTAAGTTTTGTAGTTCTAAATATTCCTGAACGTTTTAGAGCAGATTTAGTACAAATTTAAACCAATTATGAGGAACAATAAATGATGTATAACATATTTACTGCAACATTACTGTACAATGACGTAAGAACTATGTATAGGTCACATATATTGATTGTGTTTTACATGTGAACACCTAATTCATAACAGTTAAAAGTAAAGTATAAAAATATAATTCTAAAATTGCAAGATAATCTATTTGCACGTGTTTACAAAGCTCAGAATATTTATTAAATATGTAAATACTTTAAGTAAGTGTCAGACTAATCGATAGCTAGTTTGCGGAATGAGCCATCCATCCCAAATAGCTCTCCAGAATCTCTAATCTTCCCAAGCCTCTTCGACTCATCCGCTATCTTCTCCTCTTCGCTGATGAACCAGTCTCTCTCACCCTGCAGTATTTGGAACCATATATCTGAAAATCCAGACAAATAACACTTTTAGTGAGCTACAGTAACAAAATATATTGTGTTGGAGTTGTCAAGCTCCACTGACTTAGCAATTTTACGATGAGTTTTGAACAAAACGAGTTACCAAGTTTATCTCTAAGAGAAAAAAAACAGTACTCTCACTTACATAATGTATAATTTATATTAAAGAAAGTATTAATTCTAATATGATAACTGAACAACCTGGAGAGTTACTCAAAATGTATCTTTATGTGGACAATACTGTTTTACGATTTTGTGTGTATTTGATTTGTGGACGTTACTGTCATTAAGTGTTGTTGGTTATCATTAGGTGAGGGGAAGTTATATTCTTAAACTTTATAATATAGCAAATGTTGCATTGATATTCTCAACTGTATGCGACATCAAATTGTTAATGTTCAGTTTAAATAATCCTAACTTATGATTTATTCATGTGTGTGGTTAAATTTTGAAGCTATTATGTATTGTAACATTTCGTTGTCTCAATAAGTTATTCAGGAGAACCCTAAAATATGTTTACAATTTCACTGACTATTGGTTAAAATTTGAATGATCCCTTGTCATCGTGTGCATAGGAGAAGCTATCAATAGATTTTAATGTAATTTCATGCAGATCCTTGGACTGTACTGATGATGAAAAAGAATGTAAATTTAGTGTTATAGAATAATCTAAAAAAATAATCGACATTGTTGATGAAATTTTGTCATTAGTTTACATTTTTATATGCATTGAGAGACGCTAAATTCCGTATTTTCGGTATGTTTCGGCAGGTGACTATTTATAAGTGTATCTGCATTTTGTAACATAATTAAATTATACGTCAGTCGGTCCCAAACTAATCGATACAAGTAGTAGATCGAAAAATAAATTGCCACTTGCTTTGTCCTCACGTAAATCACACATCATAAAATCTATTTGTAAATTTCATGACTCATTAATTTATGGTTTGATATAAATTGATTTCCTTTCACTACAAGAACTGTAAAAATGCATGGGCTTAAGCCCTTCAAGTATAAAATCCGTAAATAGTACTAAATTAAAGTGTTAGAAGTATTTGTATATGTGGTTGCCGGGAGTATCAAAACGCTGTGATTATTTAAATAAATATTAATAATGTTTTCTGCTGTAACTATTATTAAAACTTTTTATCTCAACAGATTTTAAAGAGGAAGTTATAAATTTCGCTTACAGAAAACCATTGTGACAATTTCGTACAACCCGTTTAAAAACATTTATGTTTTCAAAAGATTGGTGCCTTACGAATCCCTTTCTAATCCAAAAGATGATAATACTTTACTGGGGTGACTTTTATGAATGCACAAGATTGTTATCATGGTAAATCTGCTGTAGTGATCCTCAAAAAAATACTGACTTCCGTATGTATGTGATTTTAAGGAAAGGAAAATTTTGGTAATACGTACTGTCACGGGTAAAGGGGATGAGTAAAACCACGATAACATATCTGTGCAAAGAATACTATAATCAAGGGCGGAAAATGTATAATAAATCTTTACAAGTGGTTTAAGAAGCTATGTGGGCTGCAAATGACCATTAAAATTCTGTGTGTTGACATACAAACTTCTGAACACACAACCCAAGTGCACAGTAGTATATTTGTATGGTATTAATGATGTTAGTTATACATCTTTGTCAATAGCATTTAGATGACAACTCAAAATAAGACTAAAGAGACTTACAAATACCTCTAATATATACTAATAACAATTCCAAACTACAAAAAATGAAAACAAATATTCATCAAAAAATTATAAAATTTAGTGGCATTATAAACTAATCTACTACACCAGGAGTTTAGAAAATTAATAAAGCTGGCTGGTAAAGTATGACGAAACTTAACATAATTGTTACCCAGCGATTAAGATGCACTCCAATCCTTACAATCAGTTTCTGTTTAGTGAAATTTAAGTTTTAGAAATTACTTAGAAACAAATTAAACTGTTCCATGACTGTTTGGAATTTCATTGCTAAGTGACCTAATTAGATTAACTGTAGTACTCAAAATTGTAATAAAGTTCCAGCTTACTTAAGGCTTCAAAATATTAATCTTTCTAGTCATCATTTACTGTAATTGATGTCTATTCCATGTTCAAATCGCCGGGTGAGAGTTAAGACATTAATCTAGGCCACTTGGCGTAGGCATGGTTCTATAACTTTCCTAGTTTGCTGTAAGTCCTACATAAATTAGTTCAGCGGAATTTACAGTTTCGGCCGTTATAGTGCCACAAAAAATGTCAATGTCGATGTTGTTCATGACTAAATTCTACGAAGGCTTCAAGAAATACGCGCGGCGTCAGTACTTATCTGTCCAATGGTTGAAAGATGTCGACAAACTGACTGATCTTGCACACTAGAAATCTATAATATAGATGAAACTTCTCCAATACATCCGACTTTCCTACCATTAGTGCTGCAGAATGGTGGATTAATTATCTAGCTTAAAGTTACGATGACGCCCCATCATCGGATATATATAGGCGATAGACAACGCGATCCAGCCATTTTAAAAATTGCCACCATTCTCTATTCTTCCGACTTCTCAGGCAAAAAGAAACGGCAAAATAAAAACGGAAACTATTAACTATAAAAACAAAATTACAAAGCCGAAAATAGTTGAATAAATAATTTACATAACTGAAAATAATATAATGACAAATAATTACCTTTGCACAAATAAATAAAAATAAGAGAAAAACGATGGATGGGGTGCTTTCAATGTCACACTTAATTACATCTTCTTACTGAAAGTATCGTGAGTAACATTAAAAAATAAACAAAAATTATTATTTACATAAGAAAATTTAAGAGTGATAACAATAACAATTTGATAACAACACTTGTCAGTTAAAAAAATATTGATACTGTAATAGTTGTGTGTGTATATATATATATATATATATATATATATATATATATATATATTTATATATATACATATATATATATATGATACTGTTAGCGTTCTTAAGTAAAAGGGAGGTTTAACTCATTTTCATATGATCAAACACCATGCGTTATATACATGTATACGATTTGTCTATGCGTTCCAGAATCATTATTTTACAAAAAAAAATGGTAGCTATGATATTGACATATTTTATCATGCCAGTATTCTGGAATGCCGATCAGAAATATACAATTACAAACGTTGTCTGGCAAGACCACCTGCCTTTACATCCAATTGATGTAGTCTATATCTGAAATGTACTATTATTTACCTCAAACTATACACTACAAAGATGTATTACATTGACAAGTGATAACAGTAAAATACAGTTGTAAGGTTTTGACAAGCTGAGAGGGTGAAGCCCTTGCAAAATCCGTTAATATGTTCTTTTTGGCGATCTGCCTTCCGACTGAAAAATTTTAATTAATAAAATGTTATTTTACATATTTCGAATACTTATAGTATAGTATAAATTTATCTGACTGTATTTATGTACAATGTAGAATACAAATTATTAATTATATATATTTAGTTAAATTACACATTAAGTAAATTAAATTTAACTCGTTTATAGCAACAATTAATGTAAACAAGTAAGAACATTTCCGGCGAAAAGCGTGTCGTTAGTTTCACATGGAAAATATAGTATTATCGAAGAAATGTATTAGCTTTAATGACAAAAAATAACCTGTAATTTATTTACCAGTGTTGTAAAAATAAAAAAAAATAAAACATTCCTAAGAATATTTTTGGAGGAGAATTTAAAAACATTTTGTCATCAATGTTTGCTACGAAATGTCGTATTCATGACGACATACTAATTTTTGCAATAAAATAGATAAAAAAGTAACATTCGAATTTCCATGTGTCATTAAACGAAATCTGTACTATAGGTTATATTTACCTGGACATAAATTATTTTGGGAGTCATGTACGTGATGTTAAAACACTTTTCAGTACAAAAAAAAATTGCTATTTAGCTTATTTAGGTAATGTATTATTTCTCATTTCCAGCCCCTCCATTCAACGTAACTGTATATTTTTCTCCAAAAATATATTTTTTTTTGGTACGAAAATAATCTCGCTTACTGTGTGCATAGTTTTATACTGAACTCAAGTGCAGTGGAGAATTGCTGAAATGATTTTGGGTTTGACGAAATTTAAAGGGAAAAAATGGGTAAAGCGAGAGATAGATTGGTTAGAAGCTACTTTTGCCATCGAGACTGTAAAGGACTGTAATAATCGAGCTGACTTCTCAAGATGTAACAAAACGAATGCGCCTCTCACTAGGGCTTAGTGATAGTTTCAGGTGACGTAGTAAAATTGGTTTTATCACTTATGAGTGTAGGCTTTAAAATTATTATTTTACTGTTCTTATTATTGTTTCAAATATTATGTTTGGAATTTTCGTAACAAAAAGTGGTAAGTTACTTCTCCAATAGAATTTTAAACTTTTTACCCAATTGATAGAGGAAGAGAAAATTCGCGAATTTAATGACACGCATTATAGAATTCATTGTCCTATGCATACTAAAGTCCCGTCCATTCGTTCACTGTCTGTTGTTCAACTGCGTAACAGCTATTGAGCAAATGGTTGGGGCTTGTGTATGTATAGGATAGTAGATTTTAACATGCAGGTCCTTGAATTCACGAAATTTTCCTGTCCCTACTAACTGAACGTATTCAATCACTTATTTGATTATCAATGAATAGGCAGTTCATTTAAGTGATGTTTTATTTAGGCTAAATTCCTGTAGTGTGTCGGAAAGAATCTTTAGTTTCCCGGTACGTTTTGTGTGGCACTCGTGGAGTGAAAATTTTCAGATGGTTCTAAATACTGTACTCACCGCTATTTTCCTCGATGCTGGGCGCTTGGCCGCCATGTTCTCGTGGGAATATCTCTGCCGGGTAGAGCTGGTGTAGTGCCTCGATGCCCTTCGTGTGGACGTGTATCTGCACACATACAAATTTACATAAAGGGTAATATTAATGCAGGTTAGTAAGATCAATGTTGAAAGTTTGGCACAGGGAAAATTTCTGCCGCTGGAGCGCTGGTATCGGTAATGGGTGCACACTGATCAATCACAGAGCTTTCGTAAATTTAAAAATACGTAATGTTGATGATTGAAAACGCGAAGTCGAGTTTTTTCACCTTAAAATTGAATTAAATGACGCCCGTCTTTTCAAAGCCTATTTAAATTTAATTTTACAGCGGTTTCGTATTTTTCTGGTCTGTTTGCGATAGCAGGGAAGCTATCGGCAGAAAAAATCCCTGTGTCAAACTCTCCCATCAGAACATACACTTTCTTTCTAACCTGTAGCAGAGATAACCTTACAAACATATGTCGTCTCAGATCCTCCACATAACTCTTCCCCCACCACACTAGCATAAGATTATCCTTTCCTCATGATGCATTCTAGGCCTACTGTATTCCTTGAAACGAAAGTAAGGGTTGATTTTACTATACGTTAGAACGGTAGACGTTCATGCTAATGTGTCTGCCAAGGTTAATTTTCCTGATGCAAGTTCTGATGGTGACTTACGGTGTGCTGCATTTATTGTAGAGAACATCAGCTGCAGACTCGAACATTGGTGAATAACAGTCATCTCCATAAGAGCCAGTGCATATTAAAACGTTTCCCAGCACTAACACAACGAAATTGTTCATTGCGGAATTAATGAGACTGAATTGCCGTGCGTGTATGTAGAATGAACCTTAACGAAGGTGAACACAACAGGAGAACAGTAAATGTGAAAACTAACTTGAATACAGCCTAGTAAACAAGATCATGAGTGATCCCTTCACTTGTCACAAGTAAGTAAAAGAAGATGCTTGCTTTAAAAATGTCAAATGCAGATTTGAATACAATATTTGGAGTTGGTGGTGTAATTTTTGTAAAATTTGTCACAACAGCTACAAGAATTGTCAGAGGCAATGAAAGTCGTCAATAGCATGGTCTATTTCTTTTACGATATTATTGTTTTATGAGGCACCATTGTACTTTGTATCCATACGTCCGTAAAGTTAATATCCCAATACTTTCTAATACTTTCGTGCAGTGTTCTTACATTTTTTAATTCATTTCAGACAATTAGCACATATAAATGCATAACTACACACAATGTGAAATGCAAATTACATAGATTGTTCTGGGATGTATTACTCGAAACCCGGAAATTTCTCGGGTTCATTTGAGGGCTAATTAGATTTTGAAGTCGTTTGGTGGATATGATGGTTTATCGCGGGAAAACTTGACTGTTTGCTGGATTTCAACGCGCATTCAGCCTACCAAAAGATTACTGGCTTTCACTTGTACGTGGAGCTAAAACCCTATTTGACTGAGCTAATAAGAATCCCGATATTGTAATATTGATGCCTGTTGTTGGTTGACATACAGCTACGTTGTGACAGACGTAGATATCACCCAATCATATATTTTGCAAGAAACTACCGTGTTTTGAAAGGTGTTTTGGCACAAAACATTTTCGCGATATACCATAATTAAAAAAGGTGATTTATCGCAGGGAAAAGCTGAATGTTAGCTAGGAATCAATGTAATGTATTCTATTCCGACACTTTTTTTTTTTTCGTTACTGGCAAATCATTATTTGACTGGGCCAATGATATCTCTGGTGCGCAACTACTGAACGTCTGTGACTCGTCTGAACAAATAGACTGTGCCACATAACCGTCGGCCAATAATACATGACGCAGGACGTTACACTTATTTGCAGAATTCGCTAGCAGAATACATTCTCGCGGTTTTCCACCATCTCTAACCATCATCTCTAACGATTGGGTCATAGTTTACAAATTTGTCATTGAGGAACCTGACCCAACGTGAACGAGAATTTTCACTGGTTATTTCCATGCCGTTTAATGTAAAAAAACAGCCAATGAACAAGTAGATGAGGGCAGATGGACTCAGAGCTGAGAAGTCCAGACTGTAGGTAGGTCACTGAATCAGTGAAATCGCCTGCTATCTATACATTACTGGTTTTATTAATCAGTTACGAGCACCATTTAAATACATATATTTTGTTATACTATCATAAAAAAGAGGAATGTTAAATCACTACTCAATCAACTTATACATAAGCATAAACCATCAAATTATGTTCTTACCCTTTTTCTCAGTTTTTCCTTGAAGAAGGGCTTGATGAAGGCTATAAACTTATCCATAAACACTGGAGCATTGACGAAGTGAATTGCTTTGATACGAATCGGCAACGCATCCTGAAATAAATTACATACAACTATTACATACAGTTAGATTAAAACAAATTACAGTTTTATTTCACCTTTCGTTAGTGGTATTAACATCGGAATTGTTACACATACATACAGTATACACGCCCGCATACACACACATATATAGGTATATGTACAATGTATGATTGTATAGGGCCTTATGCACACAAACATAATGAGAAAACACTGCGGTTAGTAATATTTCGCAGTTTATGTATATATATATATATATATATATATATATATATATATATATATATATATATATATGTATGTATGTATGTATGTATATGTATATATACATTTATATACATACACATACCTATATAGGTGTATACTCACCACGCATATGTTATATTAAACACATGGTGCACTTTTTAAAAAAATTTATATAAAAGTGCAATTAATACACATATCCCAATAGAAAATTAATATTTTGTATATTGAAAATTAAACTTTTGCCAAAAATACGTTTGTTGTATGTTACACAGTGCAGTAAGTAAAATTTTGGTTAAATGTAATTTAATTAATTTCAACATAGGTTTTCTGTATCGCATTTGTTCCTATTCTGCGTCGAATAATTGCTTTTTTTTTTTCTAGGTTTCTCCACACATCCTTTAGTGCATGCGAATGCATACGGGCGCCCAGATGTAAGCCTGCATTCGGAGTGTAACGGTGAGGTTCTCGGGTATCCGCATAATATGATATTATTATTACAGATGTGATGTGAGGTGGCAGTACCTGAAGGCAGACGAGCAGCTTCTTCATGAGGGACGGAGTGAACTTGACGAGGTGAGTCCACGTGATGCCTGTGGCGTCGTACACGTGCACATCTCCGTGGTTGCCCTCCTTGAGCAGCCGACTGTCGATGCACATGAAGGCTCTCTTGATGCACACGTCGGCGTCTAAGTGCGCTGGATCGGCGTCCCTTAGGCTCATGATGATCATACGGTAGCCCTCGCGTGTCAAGTGCGGCATCTGCGCCAGGTTCCTGCAACCCAAAATCACAGAACATTTAGGAATACGAAAGTGAAATAGCCGGTAGGACAGCGAACTCAGCCACACACGCCAGCAAATGGCTTCTTTGGCCAGCAACATGGCGGGGACGCCTACCGCCAATCAGCGTAAGGTGGCTGCCCTGCTAGCCGGCAGCCAGGCCAATAGGAAACCTGCCGTAACATGTCGGAACCAAATAGACACGGGACTGGAACCAACAGTCTTGGGCAGCCAATGAGCGGCGGGGTTCTCCCTTATCAAACGAGCCGCCACGTCATTTCATGTCTGTATTACTATTTAGTCTGTGCCCAAACGCTCTTCGTTCACGCACTCACATAACCCCAATACATAGAGCCCACGATTTTTGGTGAAAAAAAATTCTGCAACAATTTGTTTCAATGCCTTATGTGCACATATGCAGCCCTGCTACATGGCCAGTGATTGGCTGTTTATAACTCTCAGCGTTTAGGGTTCTAGCCGCAAATCACAGACGTGTGGTGTCGCAGTAACCTTCTCCCTGTTGGCACAGTCAAATGAGCCACGCCTATATTCTGCCAATAACCATGAAGCACAACTGCAGATGTGCACGTAAGGCATTGAAACAAACCCTTGCATAATTCTTTTCACCAAAAGTCGTGGGCTCTACCAATACACTGCCTCTCTGAAGCCACAATTTCATGGCGAAGCATTTCAACTCTGCTTCACGGTCAGTGGGGATGTTTTAACTTTCTTTATTATGACTACAAGATATCGAATTTTGTACACATTAATTCGTACAGCTGAGGGATGTGTAAAGTATTGAATTAGAATGGATTATTTTGTTTCGGTCATCTTCAAATATTTCGTGTAATTATGGTAACGGGTAAATTATAAACACTGTTTAGTGATTCGCTTCATATGTAAATATCTCTGACTAATAATTTTTTACTAG
>PNEQ01002630.1:0-20098 GCA_003012365.1 Medauroidea extradentata | reverse complement strand
TTTTTTTTTTTTTTTTTTTTTTTTTTTTTTTTTTTTTTTTTTTTTTTTTTTTTTTTTTTTGACGGTTTAAGCCTTACCATATACAGTACCTATTGAAATTATACAAGACAAGGACAGACTATTACTGAATGTAATAAAAATTTTAAAATAACAGATTAGGAAAACAAACACTGAAGGATGCACTCTAAAGTATTGTGAAAGAAGCATAATGCAAAGAAACTACTAATTTAAGAATTTAATTGCCAAGTTGTGCATAGTTATTGTGTGTGCTTTAAAAATAATAATTAAAATACATAAATGTGAGCTGATGGCAAGGACTTTGAGACAAAGATCACATCATACAACAACACTTTATCTGTACAACCAAAAAATTAAGTAAATACCTCTTGCTGTTTCTTAGCTCTAAAACATTTTTCATTATGCTAAAAAAGATGCAATTAATCTGGGAGTGCAGTTTATAAATATAATAACGTAAATAATAATGTATGAAAGACTATTCTGATTTTTTGACTGTAAACTCACATATTTTCTAAGTGTATAGCAATTAATACCTAAGAACACACATAGTACAAGACAAATGCTTGATAGATATGGTAATAGGACTTGGTATTGCTCACCGAATGGCTGAACTTGAGCAGCCTAGAATATGTGTGTAATAACGTGAACACGGACATAGATGAAGCCTACACATGAAAAGACTGTTTACTTACTCAGCACAGTACAGTTTGAACTATCCATACAAAAAATATGCCATTTAAAATAATTACTACAATAAATGGTAATTTATAATATAAGCAATTACATTTGTTTTCCAGACCTGTCACACTGAAAACAGATACTGTACTACAGTGGAACCTCTTTGTGTTGAACCCAGACGTATTGAATGTCCGTATCTATGAAAACATTTTGTGATCCCATTTCATATTTGTCTGCATTTCAAGACCACATCCACAGAATGTTTGCATGTATTGAAATTTTTGTCAGGCTCATGAGAAACTATGGACAGAGGTTCTACTGTATTATGTAAATTATAACACCTAGTATATTATAGAAACATACCTTAGTGCTAATGTAGGACAGTTTTGGAGTCTTCCTGACCTTGTACATTCGCTTTGCAAAACCTTGCAGTAAACTAACTTCAGTGGTCCGAAACAATGTTTTCTCAAATGTTTTGTCTGGACAGAGTGGACTCATTATAGTAAAAGCTGACATTACGTTAAGGTATGTACAAAAATATCAGAATTAGAAGGCTTAATCAATAACCAAATTAATTATGACAAAAAAACTGATGTAATAAAAATACAGACAATTCCTTAGTAGCATTGAACAACTATAATACCATAAATAATCATGTAGCACGTGCACATTTATCAAAAACTGGCTCCACCAATTGTAAGTGCACGGCACAAGATGGCAGTTGGGATAAGGTACTTGGCTACATTGCATCTAGTGGCTGGCTTGGAGTAAGTTACCAACCTCACGCACGCACATAAGGTCAGCCGTGTTCAGTGAAAAGAAAAACATGCATGTGTTACCAGTCTAGTTTAAGTTGTTTAGTGAATGTATTACTGTTAAGTTTAGCATCAGTGAAACTGTCATAAACTCAGAAACTCACTGTAAATCTTCGAAATAACATCCTCGTGCTTCATGACACACACACACGTTGTATCATGCACTATCTACCCTGTCAAATACTCCCACATCTGCCATAGAGGATACAAATGAGGGCATCAGAATATTTGTATCCATAACTTCATACATTTATCTAACAACATTACAGTAAAATCTAATATGTATTTATGACCCCTTTATTACAACCATCTTGTTTTTATGACCCTTTTCTAAAGAACCATAAAAAATTTGGTTCGAAAAATTTGAAAATTTAAGCAAAATCTGCAGAAAATTATATTTGTTTCCATTGTTGCTCAACAGCATTGCATTTTCCTTGGTGAATACTGTGCTGTAGGAAATGCACAGTTAAAAAATAGATAACACCCCTTCTGACTGTCCATGCCAGCCAATACTCATTCACTCCCCCCACCTTCACGCATGATTGTGGTTGTATGCACACGTTCATTAACTGCCGTGCCTTGTCTACTGTAGACTGCTGATGTGACGAGAAGGCAAGCAACAGAGAGGCAGGAAGGTGGTTGAGAGGCGGGGGGAATGCATAGCCCTCCGCTTGTCGCCAACCCCTTAGCCACATTCCTGAGCCTTGCCTTCTCAGCTCCGGACCGTAGTGTATGTCGCAGCTGCAGCCACCCGCCCCCACCCATACTGTCTGATAGTCACGTGCAACTAGCATCCCTGGCTGCAAAGCAGAGTCCAACAAGCATTACTCCTGCAGAGCCTCATGTTTGTCTGTCCCCTCCCTACACTCTCTCCCAACTGTTATTGTTTGGCAAAAAAAAAAAAAGGACCAGCTTGGCACTCAGTCAGGGGCGTCATTTCAGGTTTTTCTTGGGGGGGGGGGGGGAGATTTTTTTTGGCGACAGAGACCTTGTTGTATCATTTTTATTAATTAAGCATTTATAAATTAGAAACTTTAATAATTTAACTTCAGTTTTATGTACTTAAGTTAGCATTATTTAAATAACAAAATACAAAAAATAAACCTTATACACTTAAAATTCTAAATCCAATAGGGACATTTGCCACCCCTCTGCACTCAGTCCTTAAAAGAAGCAAAAAGAAAACAATCCAACATTATCTTTTTTTTTTCCCCTCTAGCTTCACATCAGGTTGTGCACATTAAAATTGAGCTCAGCTCGACCTTGACAACTTCCGCTATGTTATCGATCACCCGGCATGTGAGGCATGTGGTTACGCAGGTTGCTGCAGAGTAAAAACGGCCTATAATGCAAATACAACTAGTGTCATCACCGCATGCTAAACGTAGGCTAAGGTTTTTTGATTATGCTCGCTCAACAGGGCAGCGATAAATGTGACTGCGAACAGCACACAGAGAGCCACTTTGCCACTATCCCCGGTGCAGAGTATTAAACTGTGCTTTATAGTTCTTATACTTTTTCCTATAGGCCTAAATCTTTATGCGCCTAATTATTCAGTCATTATTTTGTGTATGACATCACCTTCAAAAGTTCATTTTTAACCCTTTGAAAAACTTCAAATTCACGTTCCTAATAGGCACACTGTTTTTTTCCCCTCTGAAAATATAGCCCGTTTTAAAATGTTCATTATTTAACAAACACTTTTAATCATCTGTATTGTTTAAAATCTTATAATGTCAACACGCTGCAACAGTTCATGCGTAATAACAAAAAAAAATTAATAAATAAATAAGACACAATGGCTGCTCTCAAAGGCTGTAAATTGTTGCATTAAACTTTCACGTAAATAATACAAGCTGTTGTGGTCAGAGTATGCTTCGCCCAGGTGAGCAGGATGGATCACGCGCGCACAGTCAGCTGAGAGCAAGAATATGATAAGTCAAGGCCAGCTGGCAGTTCTCAACCAAAGCGTGCAGCCGCACCGCCACGCGCTACAGCACAGCACTCTGGGTTTTCAACTTCAATGTCAACGACATTCAAAATCTTTGTAATAAAATCTCTAATAATAAGTTAACTACAGTATTCAATAATAAATCATATGATTTTTCGACAGTAAGTCAATATGGAATTGGGTACGTCACACTGCGTTTATGCCTTTTTTGTGATGACGAGAGATTGAAGATTGCTTCGTAGAATATAATTTTTTATGGAGGCATCAGACAATTGAAATCATTTGCATTTAATTTTAAAAATGTATTGTTTACTCTAGAGATGACTGAATACTGTCAACTTTATGCAAAAACTGCAAATTTTGACATAAACTTTGTGGTGGCACTCGCTGCCTCTTCTTCTTCTCCCAGCGCCAACAGAAGAAACGCTACTAATCCCACTTATTTGCTTACAATGTTCCACAAAGGAAAATAGTAATTTGATCAGTCCTCATATATGCTCCGGTCTCAGCGCAGAGCTGCTCTTATCTCAGGGTTCGTGGTATCGAAGGATGAACGCATGCATAATGGCATTCAAACAGGTGATTAGATCAACAGCCCATGTTTATTACTTTGTTTTGTCACAAAATCACCCACCCACGCTCACATCGGCAAGTACAAACTTCTTGTACAACATAAAATTAAAATTGAAGAGAACTGAACTAAAATAAAAATAGCGCGTGCTAAACTCAAATCATGAACCGATAGTGGGCCGGCCACACGGTTGATATGGCTGTAAATTCACATCAAATAGAAGCAAAACTAGTTAATAATTAAAAGTTTTAGCAAGTCTTTTCACCACCTTCCATCGCGGCCCCATGGCCACCGTTTGCGCCCCTCGGCTTACCACGTGTGAACCTCGCACAATATGGCTCACGTCCGGCTTCTTCGGCAGTCGAGAACAAAGTGACCAGCAACGGCAACCACAATGGCGTCTCCAGATACCATGGCGGCCTACCTTCCGGTTAGAATGTTCTATAACCTTCTAGCAAGATTAAGTAACTGGTCTGGATACAAATTAACCAAACTACAACCAACGAAAAATCGGCAAAATTCTGCTGACTTTAAAGATGTATTTCAATATTTTAGTAAATAATTATTACTTTATAAATTACATTAAATAAAATCTTGGCATCGGACATTGCCGGCCGTACACCTTGCAGTAACCTCTGTGAACCCCTATCTGTGTCGCCCCCGCGGCACCATGGCCGGGCTGGCTCAACTCATCTATATATTTTCAAAATAAATACCAAAAATTGCCAACTGCAATCACTTTTAAAGGATCAATTTCTCGCAAAATGTCCACAAGTCCAAAATTGCTTGAAATTTCACGCCGTTTCAGAAAAGTCCATACATTTACGTGTCATCAGAACATTGAAAACTTAGAACAATTTTAACTTATTCAAAACTTGAGAATACATCATTTAACATTAAAATACTTCAATGAGAGATACTATCACTAGGAATTGCATCCAAACGCGGTTTTCTGTTACTGTACTTTTTCGCCAGGCCCAATAGCAGTTTTACATTTAGAGTGGGATTTCTATGTGATTTCTTGTTAAGCAAAATTATAACCTTTACATTATTTAACTAAGTGACTTACTTAGAAAATTATTAGGCTTACGACAACAAACATGGAACCCTCATACTGAAACAATTATTGACTTACAAAAATTGTAGAAACACTAAGATTTTAATCATTTACAGGCAATATCTTAAAATAGGGTGGCCGGGCAACACACTGGGGCTTTCGACATTAATAAATGCATCATCCCTGCCCTACACCTAACTGATACTAGGCTGACCAGCTCTTGGTTCTGAAGTGTCAGTAACACTGGTTAGCATTAATTATGCAAACAAATAAATAGCAGAGACTCTAGAAATACAACTGACTTATTGAAAAAGTATACCCCAAGCGCAGGCTGGTCTCTTCACAACCTAAAGGATGAGTCAAAATCTACCCAAAAGTCCATATTCCTCTGTTACGACCCTCCTGTTTTTACGACCCTTTTCCCGGAAACCATCAGGAGTAATTACAGGGTTGCTACAGAATTTCTAGATCAAATTTCCCTGACTTTTCCAGGTTTTCCAGACAAAAATTATGAATTTCCAGCCTTTTTTGTGAAATGTTAAAATCACGATAATTGCACTTAAAATGTTCAAATAAATTAAATTTGCATGACTGGTTAAAAAAAAACTTCTTATAAATGTTCAACACACTCAGTTACCACAATTCAGAGAACTGTAATAAGTTATAAAGTAACTGACTATTTTTAAAATGAATTGCTAAGATAACTACATATTTCACACAGTGAATGGTTGTGCAATTGTCCAGAAGTCAATGGCTACGCCTGCAGACATAAAGATGCGACTCCAGCCCAGAAGTCAAGCTAGTCAACTACACAATGAACGCAAACTCCTATTGCTAAGCCTAAAGTTTGTTCTACAATTTTGAATTTCAATTTTCCAGAAGCAATTTCCCTGACTTTTCCAGGTTTTCCCTGACTACTTTGAAATTCCCTGACTTTTCTAGGTTTTCCCTGTTTTCCAGACCTGTAGCAACCCTGAATTACTTCACGTTCCATATGTAGGTTTTCAGTTTAAGCAGGAAAGATGCAGATATGCTATGCCATTTATTGCAAGCATCGCACAAGTTCACTGAGACAAAGAAATACATAGGAAATAAATCAATGGGCACCTTGGAAACTTTCAAATTCAGACACACAACTAAATTTGCCATAATTATGGACAGCAAAAGACACCAAGTTAAAGACACAATCTACTACGATAATAAAAAAATACTGTACAGTAAGTTGTTGAGGAATATTGCCTTGTTTAATAACACAAAACCTGGAGAAGATAAAGTGGCAAAATTTAATGTGCTCAATATCCTAAACCCTTCCTTACAGAATTTAGTTTAGTAAATATTAAGGAATAGGCAGCTAAAATTGTTCTGGTCTGTTCCATTAAACTACAATTTTTAGAGCCAAACTTGAAATTAAGCAAATAGTAGGTTACGTACATCGTAAGTTTTACAAATTTTCAGTTTTTAGAAAATGCTTGTTAATTTAATTAAACAAAAAGGTCTTGAATACAAACTTGTTGCTTCTGTTAGCAATTTGGCCGGAAGAACAAGAACTCCTACAAATGACCGCTGGGTTACCAGACATAACTATTTTATTTAAAAAAAATTAATTTCCTTTGAACTCATGGCAAATAAAAAAAACAAGTTGAAGGCTGGCTTATGATACTCTTCCGACTACAATCGGGAACTGTGGATAGCGTCAGTCATAGTGCCAGGGACGCCACGTCCTTCATGAAACAAAACTGCTACTCAGCACTAAATAATCTAGTGTGCTCCTAATTGGAGCCTCTTGCAACCATCCCTTGCTCCCTACATAAAATCTCCAACAACTTGGTCCATTTTATATCTCTCTAGGCTCAATTATACCGGTACTGGTAACTGCACTAATTTCCTCGGATACATTAGTTAATTTTGAAGGAGAACTGACCTAAAAACCTTATAAAAATGCTACATATTCTTAATGCCAAAAAGAAAAAGGAAAACATGAATTCATTGTACTGAGCACATATAGCAAAATTATGGTTTCAGAATATTGCTGTAGCAAACAAATACACAAACATTAACATTATGCTTTCAAAATATCGCCTTAGCAAATAAATCAACAATCATTAAATTTTCTCTTAAGCGCTAGAAAATGGAACAGTGTCGTAATTTATAGTAGTGGATTGTTCATGGTTTTATATGTATATAGCCTAATAGCAGGCTACATTTAAAAGAACACAGTACACAACTGATATAAAATAGTATTCCCTTATATTAGAACAAATAAAAAATTGATGATGGTAGTGAAAGATACTCATAATTAGGTGCTATTCCCAACAAGAAAAATTATGTGGATTTTAAAATGAATTCTCCCAAAATGACACAAAACATACCACCATACTTCCACCAAAAATTCTCTCTCAAATAGCCTTACTACACACAAACTTTCATACACTTTCCTTGGCTTAGTTCAGTCAGCATGAGCAAGGGCACTTTTACTATCATACCTCCAGTTAGACTTACGAGTTCCCAGTCTGTACGGTAATTTCACAAAATTAAAATTTGTCCAAAATTAAACAGTTCTACAAATAAGCAAAAAAGACATGGAAAGAATAAAAATTTAGAGTTAAAAATTTAGTGTTCAAAATTTTGCTACCAGTTTTCCACAAGATGCAGCAAAGCCAAAATTAATTTTCATGAAATAGCATGATAAGAGGTTCGTGAGCGATGGCTTACGTGTTTCCAACACTGTCTTGCAGTTCACTAAGAACATAGCTAATTAAAAGAAAAATTGGTGCCTCCTCATAAAATGGCAATATTTCATAAATTTATCCTCAACCTAAACTCGCTCCCAAGAGTTCCTATCCTTAGGATGGCGGAAGTAACAGACGTCATCTGAATTGTCTGTGCAAAATCAGGATGGGAGTTAAGCCAAGAAGAAATATAAGAGAGATGCCGACAATAGCGTGGGATCAAAAAATCGCCTCAGAGGAAGAGAAAAAAAAACATCTTTCACTTAGAGAAAATAATTCAGCACAGTTAAGTTACAGATTAACATTCCAAAACATTTATATTCTGCTGAATATCTCAGTAAGCCATACTCTTTACAAATACAGTTGATAAAAAAATTAATAATACTTATCCTAAATTAGAATAACAGGCTTACATGTTAATTAGGGGCTTAACAACTGAATAACATGACTGATAAATTAGTGCAGGGTGGCGAGCGACCGGGAAAACCGGGAAATGTCAGGAAATTTAAGATGTCTGGAGAAGTCAGGGAATTCTCTAAAAAAAACCTGGAATTTCAAAATTTAGTAAACGAACATTTCTGCGAACACAACGTACCATTTTCTTGGTACATATACCAGTTTTTAAGTTTTATAATATCTTTTCGTACCGATATTATAATTGTGTGGAACCAAGGAGGTACGAAGGGGAGGAGCCAGCATGACATCACAAACTTGAAGCTGCTAGGCCGCCATCATGGGGTTGGCAAGCAAAGACTTGGATCCGATGTTTTGATTTGTTATAGGTGATAAATTTCATATAAATAGTCGGTGTAATGTGCTGTTAGTGATGTTTAAAGCCAAGTGTAGCATTTGTATGTGTGTTTAAATTTCGTAACACATAATGGTTGTTAGTAATAACACCTACAGTTGCACTAAATCATCTGAAAATGAGAAGTGGGTCGTGACTCTCCAATGGTAAATATACTTGCTGTTTTGTTAGTTTATGGTATTAAATAGCTGTTTAGTACTATCCTTTTAATATGTGCGTACTTTATTATTCAGATTTTCAAAGGACGATGAAAGACGTCAGACTTGGATTAGAAAACTTCGGTGAGAATTTTGGCATGTCCTGTTGCGTGCTCTGTTACTTTCGAGATGAAGAAATTGACTATATGTCGGTGAATTGTATTAGGACAAAAGCAAATAAGAATGCCTTCAGTCTTTTCAGCATTTCCTGCTCACTTTTACGAGGTAAGTGTAGCTGACAACCCAACTTGAGATAATGCCATGTGGATTATGCTTTAATCTAGGGGCACGGTTAGTTATTATATTGTTATCTTCCCTATAAAGCCAGTATTTGAACGTGAGTTAAGTTCTCTTGATATAGGCTAGGGATTCTTTAAATGTATTATGGTTTACACAGACCACTACGTTACTATATTTAGTGGGTCCAATAAATTACATATGATCTTATAAAATTGCTTGCAATAATGTCAAATATTAAAACAAATAATTGCAAAAATAAAATAGGTTGTATAGCCTACAGCCTGCTTGTTAATATCCTATGCTAGACATGTATCATCATGTTTTAGCCAATGGTATTAGTAAAAATTGTGATTAAATGCTAGAAATTCCATACTTCTTCAGTAACAAATTTTTATAGATTTATTTACAATGATCAGTAGGTTTCATATTCCTTACATTGAAAAAAAAAAGTTATGCACATAAGTTGGAGAATGTGTTAGCTTCTTTTGCACAGCTTACATAGAGAACTTAATTTTAGACCTTCTTTGATTGTTCCCCTGTTAACTAAAGCAAGCATTAATGTATTCGGTTGGTGTTAGCATGGCCTTCAAATGGAAGTGGATTTTTTGTAAACATTGAAGTAAATAAGTACAATTTTCTGTGATTACCCAGGGATAATCAATGCAAAAGTGAAATTGTAATTTTTATCAAGTATTAAAAGTGAGTAGAGAGGTGTACAAATGGAATGGCCAGGAGATAGAGGAAGCCACAGAATATTAGTATCTAGAGGTTGTGATACAGGACTAAGGTGGACAAAGCAGGTGCACAGAGTGGTTAAGAAGGGAAGAAGGGCTTTAGGACTTCTCGAGAGGGCGTTGTAGAGAGTTAGTGGTGAAGTGAAGGGAAAGACATATTGCACTATGGTTTGTCCAGTATTGGAATATGCTGCCGCGGAGTGACATCTGTACATGGAGTTGGAGGTGCAGAGTAGGGCAGCGAGGTGGGTGATGAATAAATGAAAAAGGCAGGGGCAGGCTTGTAAGGAATAAAGGAACTTTAGGCCTAGCTTGATGATGAGGGAATTGGGATGGAAACCATTGAAGGAAAGAAAGAGAATTGTAAGACTGGTCAGGTTGTATTAGGTGATGAATGGGGAGGGGGGGTGGAGTGGAATACTCTGTGGGAGGAGTTGGTGACTGTGAGGAGGGTTGGAAGGTTTAGGAAGGGACTGGAGAATTGGTGCTTTAGGGATGGGGAGGAGTCTGCTCACCACCAGGCATTAGCCCAATTACGAGTGTAATGAACAATTTTTTATTATATTACTATAATTACCTACACAGTGTGTTAGTAAACTGTCATTTGTACTATATTTTTGATAATAATGCAATTACAAAAATATTTAGATTGCTACAGTAGATGGATATAAGTAAGAAATATGTCTAACAATCTATTAAATTATCATACAGTAATGAAGTGAAACAAGTATAGTATAGTCTTATATTATTGTTTGTTTTGATTGTTTAAATACATTAATTAAATCATTTTAATATGTACATTTATCTGTTTAACTCTGTTCAATATATCATAAGAGCTACACGTTACATAATTATAATTGATTGTCAAGTAGATGTTGATCAGAATAATAACATTCAACCAGCAATTGGACTGATGCCTACAGTAATTGCCAGTCTCTCTAGTTTCGCCTCAAGTTCCCAACCTCTGTAATGCCACCTAGAACCGTCCAGCATTCATCTCCGTTACTATATCAGATTCTCCCATAAAATATTCCTCTCACTCACCATTTTCACCAGCATGAAGTCTCCCCCCTTACCGCTCTTCACCAAACCCTCCCGATCTTCACACTGTTGTTAGATAGGAAATAAATAGGTTTTCATTTTTACATTGTTTCCAGGTACCAGTACTGTACCCAACAGTGTTGACTGTGTTATTATTTGCGTAGTTATCCTGTTCTCATTGTTTTCAGAATTGACTGCATGATGCCAGTTTTGGTTTAGATTGTTTACTTGAACAAACTTTGTAATTTCCAATATTCATTTTTTATAATTTCTTTTTTCCTGTTTCCAGCAGTTTCAGCCCCTGGACCAAGACGGTAAGGCAGTTGTGACACAAGCTGTCTACATCTTTGATGGACAGCTAACCAGCAGTGTTTCCGTCGTCAACTTCTGACCTTGGCATGGCGACTGCATACATGTAGCTGCGGTGTCATATATGGCAGTAGAACTAAACGATAGCATTCATAAATTAGCTGGATAATGTTGACTCCAAATGTTTTTAAAGATATCTGGATGTGCTATTTGAACATCCCAGGTTTCTTGTTCTGCACAGACAGAATTTGGTTTATGTATTTATGCAGTGTGTCTGTGTACAGGATGTGAAAAGTTAGTATTATTGTAAACGTCGGTGTAAAATTGAAACATTTGAAACAACTGCAGATTTTATTTCAGAGTAACCTACATTCACATTGCTCACAGCAGTAGCACAGTGTGGCCTGGAGGTCTTGCCAGTTTTCTTGTAAAATAGGCAGCATTATTTACAAGTAGGTTTATAGACAAATTTGTTTCAGGAAAAAAATTCACTACAACTGCTGGTAATATTTGCGTGAGGAATTACTTCCATTTATTATCTTAAAAATGTTTAGCCCCATTGATGAATTGCTTAATGACAACACTTTTTGCATGGACTAGTCGCAGACATGGGAGGGGATGCAAGAATTTTATTAACGCCAAGTATATTGTGTGAGTATTTTTCCATGTATTTGGATAGTGGGTGTGATCAAAATTGTTTGTGAAAGTATGAAAACGTAGCCAAACTTACACCAAGTTACAATTTAGTAGGCCTAGTTTTTAAATCTTTGGTGCATATATCAAAACAACTAATTTTAAACTGAGATATTGTGACATTGATGACACTTGAGTTCTTGACTTACTTCTTAATGAGTGCTGATAGATAATACTTTCATATGACAATTCCTTCTATAGGCCATTTGGAATAAAGTGAGCACTAAAGATTTAACCTTTGAAAAAAAATCACTAGCCGTTACTGCATATAAGTCACCATTAACAACAGTTACATTATTGTTTGTATGGTTGGTAGCGAATAACTGCATGTAGTTCCGTGTATTTTATTATTTGAATACAGCATTAGTGAAACAACATCAATTGCAAACGACCTCTCTGTATTTAATATACTTTAAAATATTTATTTAAGTTCTTACTGACATACCTACTGACTGTATAATTCTATTTAATTAGAGGCAGCACAAAGCGACGCTACCGAGTCGATTATCGTTGGCTCACGCCGCTAACGCTTCGCGCCACAGATATAGTATAAAATTTCACCAACAGATGGCACCAGAGTTAGGTTTTCGCCGCTTGGAAGCGAATTGTGTCATTCAGTTTGTTTGTCCGTTGTGTAATGAATATCGGTTTCTGAAAAACACATATAAAAGTATTAGAAGTGACTATTCATGAATATCACTGCTAAATTATGTGAAGTCATTAGTAATGTAAGTTGTTATGTTTTATGATCGCCAGCCTGAGTATCTGGAAATAGAAACAGCATTTTCCCCCCCGTTTCACACATTAAGAAAATACATTATTTATTGTTTCTCTTTACGTGCGTCGTCTTCGTTCATTGCAGTATGCTGAACGGAACTTGAATTATTGAGTTGCGTGTGTCGTGTGTGTTTTTAGTGGCGTTTTTAATTTAAAAGTTAGGATATACTGTGCATGTATTTACGAGATTCATAACAGTAATAGCCCCGTTAGAGTATACACAGAGAAACCAGTGTTATAAGACGTTTACTAGCAGGTATTTATAACTAAGATTATTACTGAGTACAGCACATATTCAACACCCGTGCATTTAATGAGTATATATTGTAGCTAAAATTTATCGGAGCACTGTAACGTAAATGTAAACATTGTACAAGCCTATGCAAATAAAAGCACGTGGCAATGTTGATGTTTACATGCAGCGGAAAGATATAAACTGGCAGAAAATAGAAATTAATCAGGGCTTTTTTGTGTGCTCACTTTATTCCGAATCACCTATATTTATTTGGGCTGTGCTGTTGCAAGTATCTGTATTTTATTACATTTGTTCATGAGCCTTGAGGCTTTACGATGGTAAAAAATCTACACATTGATTTACCATACATTGTCATATAAATGTGTAATAAGTTTTCAATCAAATTTCAGACAAAGTAAATTTACGATATTGTAGGAATACTGATACTCAGCAGACATTTGTCCGAGATATATCCCGGATCGTATATCAGTTCAAATATAAATTAAAATTGATAAGAAATAAAAATTTTTTGTAAGGACTATTTTTTGTTGCCTAAAAACATGTCTTTCTTTTTAAATGTGTTTAAAACCTTTAATATTTTTAGCAAACACTGTAAAAAAATCAGATGTTCAAGAGTGTTAACAGCAGGTGTTGTACCCAACAATCACAAATTGACAGACTTCCAGTTACAAATATTTACAGGGGAACTGGGGGGCCATGATGCAAATTCCCCACCCTATTTCCAAGTTCACCTGTGATAAGTAATTTGTACTATCCCTGTATTGTAGGGCAATGCCTAATCCAGTTGTAAAGTAAATCATAAATGTAAATGATGTACTGTTCTATTTTCTTTGTTGGTCCAGGGCAACGATATCATCACAGACTTCCCCCCCCCCCTTATAACCGTCAAACCTATGGAAGTTTAGCGTAGCCTTATGAGCTGCAACAAAACCATAACATTTGCTCGCAAGTTATGCAAACAGCTTGACTCACTGCAAATCGCAGTCAAGCAGTTTTCGTTACTGAGCTGTAATCTGTACGCAAGCACAGGTCGCAGAAGACAAAAATATCTAAATATGGATGCATGGTAACAATGTGACAATGCGTGAAACAACATTATCATTTTTTTACTGCAAATAAAAAAATTGTGACAATATAAAGTATAGTTGGTATTCAAAAAGCACTACATATTAGGCCTGTTATGAAAAAATGATCAGTTATTAGATTTTATGCTGCAAACTGGTTTGTATTTCACATTGTTGCCCCTTGCCCTTCTTTGATGACCTTGTTCAGGGATGAAAGTCACAGATTCCCATGTGCAGCCCCTCTCTCTTTTGCTTTCCAACTGAAAATCTTTTGTAGCCTATGTCCCTGTTTACAGCAAGCTTTTGGAAATTTGCAGAAATAAAATGTCTTCCACCTACCTTATATAGAAGCTAAACAGACCTTGCTTTTGAAATTTTAATGCCACTTCTACCCTTTTAATTAAATAACTAAGGCAACGTCTGTAGGAGAACGTAGCTGGGTTGCAGGCCGAGCTTTGTAGGTGGGTTGAGGGAATGGACTTTACTGTGAAGGAGGTTGGAAGTTTAGGAAAAGTTTGGGAAATAAGTAAGAGAGTAGGATGGACTGGGCAGTTACTTAAAATCAAGTAATAAGTTACCAAAAATGTACATAGCATACTGTGGACATTTAAAGCAGTTGCATTGGCAAATTAAATTTAGGAGATGATCTGAAGCAAATAAAACCAGTAAGCAAGTCAGGGTTTCGAGATAAAGGGAATTCAAAATAATCATACAGATTCTATACAGTCACAAGAGCAGTACATTTTAATATATTATCATATTCATACTTCATGTTTTAATTTCAGACTTCTTTCATATTTTGAACGCAGTGCATTCAGTTTCACTTTGTTGTGGTTTTGGTAACCTTCTGACCCCTCCCCACTCATCTTAGATCGAAACAGCAAATTACTCTTGCTTTTGTAGCTGACATTCTGCCTTACTCAGGCTACTGTTGTGATTTATTTTAAATACCTAGGCCTATTGTAATGTCGAGCACGGTGCTAGATTATTAGGGCTAGGAAAAATTCGCGAGTTCAATGACCTGCATGCTAGAATCCAATGTCCTATGCATACTCAGGCCCCTCCTAGTCGTTTGTTGTCTGCTATCTAAATAAGTAGCATGTAATGGACAAATGCCACATTGCCTAACAGCATTGCTCAATTTAGGTGTTTCAGTGGCTGTTTACCCAAGCCATGTTTGATGTCAGTGTAATGTGCCTTTTATCACTTGCCCTTGCAGCCTTCATGGTAAAGTTTTTGTCCTGGGAATTTCGCTATAGGTTAGATTAAGTCTTGAGAAGGATAAGTGTTTGTGGCTTTACTCGAAGGAGACATTCTAGGCAATCTAGGGCACCTACTTAGACATATGTAACTTTGTAATTTCAAACAGCAATGTGTCCATGATGTAGCCTACTTCTGTAGTGTGAAAGCATGTAAGGCCTTTTAGATGGCAAAATCGAACAAAGCCTCACTGTGACTTTTGTCAATAAATTGGCTGTTGCTACAGAAAAAAATTTTAAGGTTGTTAGATAGCTGGTAAAAATCTATTAAGTAACAATTTAACATTGAATATGTCTGGTAGGCACAGCAATCCTGAACATTAGCCTACACACACTATAACAATTCTTAACTTGTAACCTAACAATTTCAAAAACAAGCAATAGCCTATTATTAGAACAATCAAGAAGTACAAATTTGCAACTTCAGCGTAGTTAATAGTTCACTACAGGTTTGAAATACCAGAAAATTTATTGACTTACTTTATTGTGTTACAATTAATTATCCACCTTCCAAACCACATAAAAAACCAACCTCAAGGCCTTGTTACGGAGTTTTCCAGTGATTTCAAAAATATTCATTTTATTGCTACCTAATACTCATATCAAAATTACGCTGCACATTTTTGACACTTATATGTTATAATTTGTAGCTGAATTTTTTGTAGAATTATACTGAACGGTTTTTTAGATTTCATTACCCAAAGTACGTTTTTTGTCGTGAAAATAAGCAAAAATTAAGGAAATTATTTTTTTGCTGGCGAATGGTACATTACTTTAAAAAAACGCGTCCACGGAATTGTGCATTCTATGATTGCACTTTGACTCAAATTTTTTCAAAAGTTTTTGGTTAAAAAATATTTGAGTTATTGGCACCAGTCTGAAAAAACTCGGGAACAAGCCCTTAAGTTCTCCCTTGCATTTACAAGTCATTTCGCATACATTACAGCTTTAAATAACACTTACCCCTGTTTGTGACATAAAGACCATAGTTCCAATATTTTATACAAGATAATTTCCAACGCTTTGTGAAAACAGTTTCGTATCCCTTGAAAATTCGCTGGATGGTTTGGATGTTTACACGTGCGAGACAACTTTATTTTACTCTGAAACCACGATAATTTTGATGTCAAGGACATTTAAAAAATTACAGCTTATCCAGGTATTTCCCCATAGTTAGCAGATAGCAAAAGTGCACTAAAATTGCCGTTACAACCGTTTAAATTAATATTTTTTACACCACGATTCTCCGTAAGACACAGTGTGTTTTGGTTCTGTTTTGCCAACCATTTAATGGCAGTCGAGGGCAGCCAAGCCATGCTCCCTGACTTCAAAGTTTTGTACAGGGAAGATCTGCCTTGCCAGCTCCTCCCCTTCTTACCTCCATGTGTGGAACAAAACATTTGATGAGTGGTACCAGTTTTTCGTCTCAAATACGATTATCTTGACTTGGCGCTTTGTACCAGAACTTTCAGTGGTTCCCGCCAGTGTTACCAGACCAATGGTTTCCCTGACAATGTATAGAGATGTTTTCAAGTTTCCTCAGTGGTACAAAATTATTCTCTTATGCACAGTTTTATAATGGCCGTGCTCTCGTGGTGTTTCTTGCATATTATTTGCAAAATGCCGTAAATTGTACTGAATTTTTAGTTAATAAAGTGGGTTATAAACAGTTGTGGTGTTTCCTCCCAAAAGTATGTTGTTGAAATTGAAGCATGGACTTGGCAACATAGGATTCACAGTTTGCTTTTGTTCTTACCATGCGGCATGCTGATATGTTCATTAATCGTTGTCGGTTGTTCATTGTTTACTTGGCATGGCGCGAATATTTCTTCTTTGGTTCGCGTGAGTATTAATATCTTCTGAACATGTCTGAAGTCCGTGGATTTACATTTAAATTTTATTTTATCTACCGTACCACGCAATGGAGGAATACGCATGAACTTTTTGGCTCATGCAGTGACAAAGGTGTATTAAAAAGTTACACCATAACGTGATCTCGTATGTGTTTATGAAAATGATTAGTGCATTAAAAATATCTGAAAATGTATGTTCAATGAGTGTTATTTCCACAATGTAATTAATTTAGGAAATATAGTAATGACAGGAAGTAACAGACTGTATTGGTTAACCGATCCTATTACTGTTAAATGAATTGCGAAGATCCTGGTGATAACTCTACAAGGTGCAATTCATGCAATGTTAATTTTTCTTTAAGCAACATGGGTCGGCATTCCGTTATGATCCACATTGAATGCTGAAAACACTAAGTAGGCTGGGAGTTTAAACTGTGAAGGTAGGCCAAGATGCTTTTTTAAAATCTTTACCATGTGCAACAAAAATGTTTCCAGATATTAGTGTCACAGCAAAGAAACTTCAGTTACAGCGAGATAAGATAAGATTTTACATCACATTCGGTTTTGAGTCATATTTCATGGATGAAATTAATTAAATGCTAGAGGGGAAGAAAGTTGTAGTTTGTTTCAGCGAATCATTGAACAAAGTTTCTCAAAAACAACAGATGCACATTACAGTATGTTTTTTGTATTCAAAGAGTGATGGTGTAGTTACCAGGTACTACACGACTGTTTTTAGGCCACTTATTAAATGCTTTTAATTCTGGTATCGAGAGCTTTTCTCTCAATAACTTTACAACCACAGCATTTTAAAAGTGGAAAGTGAATTGACATAAGTGAAAATTGTTGTATTTGAATATTCCTAGGACTTTGTTGCTTTGTAAATACTGAAGATATGATAGAATTTCAGCAAGGTGAACTGATAAGTAGTGTTTAGCTTCATAAAAAAAGGTAAATATTAAGTATCACTACTTGTAGTATACTGGCTAAACTATTGATTTTATATACATATGGTATATTACGAAAAATTTTTCTACAGACGTTATAAGTACTTTGTAATTTTTTGTTAGGTTAGGTTAAGTTAGTTTAATATGATTTAGGTTTATGTTAAATTAGGCTACAAACATTAAGTTAGGTGAGGTTAGGTTCCCTAACCTAAATCAGGCAACCTAACAAAAATTTTTACGTAAAGCTTTTAGAGACAGTAGTAGTATTACATAAAAATTTTGTTACCTAACCTTACAACCTAACTTAACAAAAATGTTGTTTTACGTAGTACTTATAACGTCCCTAAAAACATTTTTCATCAATAAACTATATGTCTAAAATCAATAGTTTGGCCGGTACACGATGAGTAGCGATTCTTAATATGTACCAAAAAAAAATTTTGTCGCGATTATACAACCTGGTTAATTTTATTGATATTATGTTGGTCAAGGAAATAAGAGCAGCTGACCTGGAAAAGTCAGGAAAAAGTCAGGGAATTTTTTTTAAAGGTTTTGATAGCCACAGCCACCCTGTAGCATCTTGCATCACTAATAATTAGCATAAGCAAAATATATCAATTCACTCCGTTTCACTTAAAGTTCCACGGTAAGTATTAAAACACATTACAACAGATAACTGTAATTCCAATACAACCTTGCCCAATTAAGAAACAAAATAATGTTTAGCTGACTACAGAGGCATTCCCAATCAACTACAATATACTTTAATTTAATTAAGATAAAAAAATTTTAAGGTTAATAAAAATAATAGCAAACTTAAACAATCATAAGAAAATAAAAAAAGATTAACCCGTAATATGCTTACATTACAACAGTACCTCATCTTTAAAGCAAGTTACAGTTACGTGAGTTGTTTCATGAAAGCAAAGCGAGGTAAAAAAGGCCTATGTCATAAATATAACGCCCATCTAAATATGAGTGGTAAATTTTATCAGAAAATAGAGTACGTGTTTCAATTTATGATGGAAAAAGTAATCCTTGTAACATCATACAACTCCAAAAATTTACAATTTAACTTTCAAACAATTCCAAGGGTACCAAAAATGTTCACGCCTTATTATGTAAGAGTTCCAATTTTTAAATATTTTAAAATAGTTACCTTACATGCAAACAAATATATCATATACTGTAATTGAAATACAAACAAATCATAGTATTTCATTAAATATAACCACTAGTTTAAAACTGAAGTCTCAAATTCCAAATGAATTTGTTTGCATGGTCCAAGAGCTTGTACAGTTATGATCAAAAAGCTGCTGTATGTCGTTTCTGATAGAGTTAATGTACTTATTTTCTGATGATGTGCCTCAAATCATCACAGTTCCCATTTTTAAATATTTCATTGATATACAGTCAACCCTCGATAACTCGGACCTCAATGTCCCGGACTTCGGATAACTCAAGACAGAATTTCAAAAAACAAAATTAATTTTTAATAAATTATATTTTCGTCAAAAATCATAAGAAAATTGTGTCTGCTTCACTTAAACCCATCACATTTTATTCAAAAAAGAGTATTAAGCTTTAAACACAGTTGCTAATTGCTACTTAACCTTTAATAATCATACCGTAAAATATCTGGCAAGTTCCGTGTAGTTAAATGTTGCTAGCGAGGCGCGCGAGTAGAGATGCAACTCAGCAAGTGCGCGAGTAGAGATGCAACTCAGCAGGCAGACCTACCTTCTTTATCTTTCCTCCCTCTTCCCAGTGCGCGCGAGCCATGCATAGGGACATGCATCTATCGCATTTGCGATAAAGGTAATTTTTTATGAGAATTCAGACATTTTTTTGCAAATAAAACTAATCCTCCCTTTTTCCGAAAATACTCCCATTTTTACCTAGAATACCACCACTTTTACAGAAAATACCCCCACTTTTCTGAACATACAGAGGTGCTTGCAATACAGTGAGATTGTATTTATTAAAAGTTTCAATGCATTTGTAATGTTTATATCGAGGGATAGATTGTTTGTTCTTCAAGAGTCGCAAGGAGAAGAAAATATTTCATTGTAATTTGTTTTCTTGTGGTTTTCCCTTGCAT
>PNEQ01002627.1:2762-29896 GCA_003012365.1 Medauroidea extradentata | reverse complement strand
TTATTTATGCACAGTATCACATCACTCACACCCGCAACTTACAATAATAATACATAGTAAAGTACTATTCATAAAAGTTATTCTAAGTCAGCTACACGTCCACGCGACACCGAAAATCACTTTGTTTACAAGTCTGCAATGTACGAACACGTGCGCGACGCGAGCGGCCATCATTGTCCACGCGCTGACGTAACTGTCGTGCGCTTGCGCAGTAGATAGCAGGGCTACTCTGCTCGTTGCACGGAGCAGGTGTTGATAAAGGCCAGGTTCCCGCATCTCTCTACGCCTCTGGCTAGGACAGGGGGTAGGAAAGAGGAGTGACAGCCGTGCGCTAGTCCGTGGGAGCACTGAGCCAGGTTTACACCATAGAAAAGGGCGGCTTACACGAACGAAATTACTTGAGAAAACTCCGTTCGCCTGTGAAACTTAGCGCAAAGAAGTCGATCTCTTATTAAGAAAGGTTACAAGTATAAATCGCGGCGCATTACCTGAAATTTAATAAAATTGCCAAGTACACAATAACTTTGTAAAATTTTAGTTTTACTCAGTGCTACAGCACGAGAGCACGGCCTTACGCACCGCCACTGCGTGTGTTGCTGTCTCATGTGATGTGTCCATTCAGTTCAGTGTCCTAATAATCTGTGGTCCAAATGCTTGCATGCAAAACCAGTTTATACAAAACTTTTTACTCCAGTATACTATATATACACACACAAAGTAGGGATGATTTACATTCAAGTCAGAATTACTATGTTTTAGAAGAACTACATGATAACCCACAAATAGAAATAATGATGCTTTGGCACTAGTAAAGTCTGTGTACATGTCAAAAACAATATGATGAGAGTAAGATACATTTTGTTTTCAGACATAAGAAAATTTAGTTCAGAATGAAAAACATGAAAAAGAAGAGCTCTAAGAAAACATACTGTGAAGGTTTGTGCCGAAGCAGTTGCTAACAAATTCAAATGTAGAGCTAGATAATCCTAAGGCAAAGCACTGGAAATTGAAAGAAACGGAAAATAATTAACGAAGATAAAATACTGGGTGGGTATGAGATGAAACTATTGTTCTAAAAATTTACTGTGTCCAGATGAAAGAGAGTATGTGTTCTAGACTACACAAGAAAAGTAAAGCAGCATGGTGTACCTACCTAATGAACAAAGAACTCGGGGAAAGTGGAAACTATGCATATTTGAATGCCTTTCATTTGAAGTTAATGATGACAAAAATTGTAAATCGAGGTTCCGCTGCATTTTGAGACAAGACAAGAGCCCTTATGATGGCTCGAGGCGGGCCTCGGGGTCTACGAGTCCCGCGATGGCGGCCAAGGATGACACTATGCCCAGCACCCCCACGGTCCCTGGACTAAGCCGTGCGTAGCCTAGCGCTGTCATGGGGATGAGCAAGTCGCAGCCATTCTTCACGGTGTCCACCAGAACATCCTTGTGGTCTCGTGCAAAAGTGGCAGCACGCAACGAGAGTGGCAACTTACGGGACGGGTGCATGCGATACCAGCCTGCTATGGGGAAGCCGTGGTTCCCGTGCTCCATCATACGCAGGATCTCGTACACATCGCGTAGCAGGTTCATGGTGACAGACAGCAACCAATACTTGTTGGCAACCTTCAATAAAAATTATGTGTTATTTCTGCACAGTGAAAGCCACACTATAATAATATTTTGTAATGGATAAATAAATTGTTGCTATTTATTATCAAATTTAAAATATTCTAACAGTTTACATTTATTGTATCCACCCTTCTTGGGCACACTTCAATGCTGTTACCTACAATGAAGTAAGGTACCATTTTGTTGATACAAAATACTAAACAAGACAATACTTTTTACTAGTATTGCATTGTCATGTTTACATCAACACATTGGCTGCTAAGTAAAAATAACTGCAGATTCAAAACTGCTAACTTTACTGTAACAGCCTACAGATAGAATCTTCAGTTTTGATGCCTTGGAAGTTCAATTGGGCATAGGCTAACAGTTTTACTCTCACGTAAGTCAAATGTAAACTTCAGTCCTTCCAGGTACCAAGATTGATGAGCTAACAAGATAAAAAATTGGAAAAGAAATAAGTTTTCAGTCATTTATAGCTTCACCTGGCTGGTGAATTTTGTGTGTTGCAGACATTTGATATAAAACACAGAATTCAACTTTTGTTACAAGACATGTTGAATGAGCAAGAGACAGCTTTGGAGCCTGAAAATTCCCAGGCCCCAATTACACAAAATAGCCACATACATTTTTATTTTAATTTGTTCATTTTATATTTAAAGCTGCATCAGACACTTTGACTAAACAAGTATAATAAAATATGCTGAAAAATAAATCAACTTGAGAATATACAACAGTTGCTCATTACCTTGCCCCAGCGTTCGTTGTTGACAGACACAAGACCAGTGCGGCCAATCCACAGCATGTTGTCGGCCAGCAGGAAAAGGGCGTGCGCAATCTTGGACAGCGTGCAGGTAGCACGCACCACCAGGTCTTCATAGTGAACAGACACGAACGCGCTGTAGAGGGCATCCAGGAACCTACCCAGCCGCAGCACTGCACCATACAAACTCATCTATTCACACACATATCACTGCCACCATTTTTTTTTATAAATAATGCAAAATACTTTAAAAGAAATTTACTTAAACTGGAAAAATTTACAAATTTTCCTTAAAGCCATAAAGAATCTCTAAATTGTTTTGCACCAATATCAATATACATACTGGAGTCTTATTTTTTTCACTGCAATAAATAACATAGTTTTTAACATTATTTGCCCCTTAAGTTTCCCAAATTTTGCAATTAAAATATGCAAAATAGATCGAAATATTTACGGGTGAATTGTGCATACTGTATTTTGCATAGATTTGTGCGGCAGCAGTGTCTATAATTTGTTTCAAAACATTCTGTTAATCACTTCAGTTCTTTGTACGACTGTTATAAAAACTACTTAACAGGAAAATACCAGAAGAAATAATTACCAATATAGTAAGAAAATGAGAGAGAAATTCTAAGCCGAGCATGAGAGACAGAAATACAGATGAAGATAACTACACAAGAAAAAACCCCCCCCCCCCCCAAATTTACACATTGCTTCATTAACACCTATTTATTTGTGGACCCATCTGCTGGTAAAAGTTAAAAATTTCCTCCCTCTTTATACACCTTCCTACAATTTGGAACAATTTTTCCCGATCCCTTGAGAAGTGTTCATCCAGCCACATGTTGGAAGCTATAAATACACTTAGCCTATATTACAAAAAGTTTACTAATCTGTTACCTATCATAATTACTGCCTATTCAATTATTAGTTTCCTGAACGGCAAGATTACAACATCCCTGTATTAAAAGTGCATGCACCAATATTCTATTAAAAAATGTTCAAATTGTACAAAAAAAAGTACATTAAGCTGTGTTAGAACTCCATCGGCCCTGTCCACGAACTCAAATTCTTTTAATTATGTACACATACATTATTTATATATGTGTCACACACACTTGAATGTGCGGATCTGAATTAATGTGAGAGTAGTTGGCTATGTGTATGGTTTAAGAACCTTGTCACTGGAAGTAATCCACAATTGCAGGAAAATGTCATGCAACAAAAATTATTTTGTAAGAAGTCAGACCTAGTGGTTCCCTCAAAACTTGTCTCTCGACATGCCACTTTCTGCAGTGTACAACTCACCAGCAGCCACAGCCAGGTGCTCCTGTCACTGAATAAATCAAATTACATTTTCATTAAAATGTACTCCATAATCCAACACACATTATTTTAAGTCAGAACAAATTTATAGAAAAAATTATCTGCTTATTGCTAACAGTAAAATGTAATTCAAAAATGTAATACAGCTTGTAATTAACTAAATCAAAAATTTCAATAAAGTTAACATTAAATTTAAATCCTCACATAGTACAGAAAACATGTACAAAAAACCTTGAGTAAAAAATTAGCATTGAAACTCACAATTCTCTGTAAAACACTAAAACAATATTCCTAATTTTATTAAAATTACATGTCAAAAGTTGACAGTCTGTGTTACACCAGATAGGAAGATGAAGAGGGATAGATAGAAAGAAAAGCAATTTCTGGCAAAATATTTAATCACGTAGTTGGCAAAATCTGTAATCTAGGATTGCACTTTATTAACACCCATAAAAATACTTGTACAATTTGGCGAACATGTTTAGCTTCAATTTACATACGACACAAAGTTTACACCTCGTCAACAGCATACGCAGGATGCACAGAAATAGTACAAGTCTTGCTGGGTGTTTTGCCGAAACAAAAGTAACTAAGACGATACCAGACTCGCAATCTCACTGTATGTGGACCTATGTCTACAGCTTTACTGTAAAGAGAACCACAATTGCTGTCTGGATAAACACTAACTCTGGGTGCCTTACGGTGATGTAATAGTTATCAAGAATGCTAGAGCACTGCACAAGCATATTCACAGACCACAGCACCTCAAGGCAGAGGCAACTGTCACTGCTATGCAGAGTGTAATGAAACGCTGATAAACCTCCCACAAGGCTATACGACACAAGTGATTTAATGGTAGCAGCTTTAAGAGCCCTACACAGCTGGCACATGAACTGTGTCGCAGCATGTTTGGAGAAAGTGTTTCTAAGAGATACTACTAAAGGTGTGTTTAATATCTTTATCCAAAAAAAACACATTTAAAACCACGCTTCTCTATTTTTGCTTTTTAAATGTCATACTCAGAAACATGGTTTTAAGGCACCTCAAATTGGCGAAAAACTGTTTTTCCAAACTACCGTCACGTAAAAAATATCAACCGGAATCATAAAATTAAAATAAACAATCATGCGCTGGATTTTACTATGAACTGTCCATAAATAAAAAACAGGGTCACCTTTAAGTCCCATATGAAAAAGACAACGACCAAAACACTGCAGGCCGTTCTTGCACTCCATACATAAAGGAAATGGTTGTTGACGTAAGAGCCAGTCTAGCTCTTATGCCTGCATGTTTATGTACCCCAAATGCAGCATCAAGAGCGTGCTGTATAGGGCTCTTAGAGGACCTAATGTTTGCTAGAACTAGAAGTAGTGTTTAAACGTGTGTTGTCAAGTTCCTGCCACACAGAGCAGCTAGGTAATAATCACGTAGGTTAGCATGAGCTGCTACTCATGTAAACTACCTACAGCATTTGGATGCATGTAATTTGGTACGAGGTGCTACATGACACTGACAAACTGACAACTATAACAGAAGGACACTTGTCACCGACAGGTTTTACATTCAATCAAGACTCATTCTGAACCCACGTGCATAGATAGAAACCAGCATATCTGGAGGTTGGTAACAGAATAAGTTAATAAAACTGTGGTGTAAATACGAGGAAATCAACCTAACAATGTTTACCAATTATTATAATGAACATATGGGTCACAAGTTTCTGTCACACATTGCAGGAGGAAACAGAACACATTATGGTAATAAGTGGTGAGCATCTCCTTACTCAGCATGGAAGATACAATAGGCAGGTCACACAACGTGCACTACCTCAACCACAAAACCAACATGAAATTCACACAGCTTGCTGGAAAAAATTTGTATTTTAATTCTTTACATATGCAAATCAAGGTGTTCAATGTAACAATTCATGCATATTTTAGTATTGAAATGAGAACAACATATCCACACATAATATGAACAGTAAAAAAAAAGTTATAGCATTTGGCTATAGAAAGGATAGATTATTTTAATAGTATGAATATTTACTGTATGTTATTAATCTTTTCTTTATTTCTTTCATGTTATCTTAAATCACTTAAATTTTCTTGTATTTTATTTTAATGTTTTGCAAGTTTAGTTTCTCTTTGGAATCTATAGGATCAGTTAATGAATGCCCCTACCTAGTTAGTTATTAATATTATTTATTCATATTTTTTTTTGTTAGGACTCACATCCAAAATCTTAATTTTATTTTTTATTTTTTTATTTTATTCTTGTTTTATTTTTGTTAACTTATTTTTCGTTTGTAATTATTCTCCAGCCCTAATGCCTGTGTTGGCGACGTCGTGAAGGCTTGAGGAACAGCCGCGAACGAGGGGGCGTTTTTCTAGAGATAAGAGCAGTCTTGGCCGAGGGATAATGCCGATATGGCGTATTATTTAAATTACCGTCTCGCTAGCACCGAAAGCTAGCGCCATCGTAATGGTTTTTCATAGTTTTTGGACGGCCAAGCAAAGTTTGTTAAGACAGGAAGTCCGTAGATCGTTTAGAAGAGTCTACGAGGCCGAAATGTAATTAAATTTTGAGTGCGCAAGATTTGAAGACGGCAGCGTCGGCGGCTTGGTGACGCCATTTCCGTAAGAGATGTGATTGGTATGACGCCGTCTTGTTTTACCGCACCAGACACTTTCTGTACTATAAATTAGTGTATTTTAAGCAGTGTTAATATTTGGAATGAACTAGGAATAACTTTGATTTTGAAGAGTAACTATGATTTTCGGTTTTATTAGGACTTTTGACCCATTTGTCTTGTTTTATGAGAACTCTCATGCCTACCGCTCAGAAAGAGACAGAGACTAGTCGCGGGCATTTTAAATAACTTATTTCGTGTTGTGTACAAGACTAAAGTTTTACAAATAACTAAAACAATTTTTTTTTTTGGTATTTCAATTGGAGAAACACTCATTAAATAACTCTGATTTTGAACCTTTAAAATTACGTTAATTGCATTTGCATTACACATGGTAATTTCTCCTGAAATGTTTTATCACTTTGAAAACTTTTCAAGGATTATTTTCTTTATTTCGGCCTAAAATTCAAATTATTAAGGATGTGGTAGTTACCTACACTGACAAGCTTACATAGCTAATAATTTTCAGTTTAAGTCAGCATTTTATGTTTCCTTAATTATTTATTCTATCATGTTAGTTATTTGGATTAAATAAATATTGTTCTATTTTATCTCCTTTTGTTGAATTATGGTTCTCATGTGGATGAAAGTACGTACTAATAATTATTGGTTGTTGAAACCACATGTGGCTTATATATTATTTAGGTCAAAACCAGTAAGAGTTCATGTATGCTGTTAAGGCACTTTTTCACAGAATTATTATGCTACACCACAGTACACAACACCCATATTTTTTTTACTCTGTAATACACTAAGTAAAGTGTGCACAGACTATTTTTGGCGCTACCAAAGAGGGGCCCGTTGTATTAAGATAGTCCTATACAAATCCAGTCATGTCTGACCACAATACAAGGGAAAGTTACTTCCTCCGTAGTTCAATCAGGATAGATAATAGTGATGATGATGCAGATACTCACTATTCAGATCTAGGAGACCTAACTAAGACTGAAACAGAATCTGACACTCAGATATAAGTAGTAGGTATGGCTAATGTTTTGCCAGACTCTGTAGGGACTGGAGGGGCTACTGACACTTTAGAAGAGGCTACACATAGCATAGTGTCACCTACCACCCCTATGCATACACCTACAACTAATGAATTACCCATTGAACAAACTACAGGTGTAAACTCAGATTCAGACTTAAATCCACTTATGGTAGCCATGCAGCAAATGTTTCAAGAAATAAAACAGCTACGAGTAGACAGTAAACAGCAGAAACAGGATATTTCTCTGCAGATAGCTCAGTTGGAATGGAGGGTCACACAACGACACGAGGGCCTAATAGAAAGGTTTGATGCACAAATCCTCGAACTAGCTAAAGACACTGAGACAAAATTTAGTGAGACTACGCAGAAGCTAAATACTGTTCAGAACAGACTCGAGAAGAAATACAAGATCAGTTTGTAAGTCTGGATAGTAGGGTCTCTAGGATGGAATGCAACTCTGCACCGCCTTCTGACGTTGTCAAGGAAAGCATCATGAGAGAAATTGGTCAACAGCTAGAAAACCTAGATAGGCACATTGACACTAAGGTGCAAAATGTATCCAGACAAGGTGAGTTACGCACTGAGAGGTTAGAAACGCAGTTGAACAGCATTACCGAGGAGCTGCAAACTATAAAACTAAGTACTGAAGCAAGGGTTGTTTCTAACAAGGATGATGTTCGTCCAGACGGAGGTAGTGTTGTGCAACCTATCTGTACTCTATCTAGTAGTTCACATCACGCTACACCTCTAATGCTTCGTCATCCTGTAAAGCAATGGGCAGAGGAATTACCCAAATTTTCAGGAAAACAAAATGAAAATCCAGTATCATACCTTAGGAAACTAGAGGAATATGCAAAATTGTTCAACCTATCAGACAATGAAATTATGAGATGTATGGGGGTAAGCCTATCCTCTACAGCGTTCTACTGGTGGGAGGTCGCTAAAGGTAAGATAAAAAATTTTGAGGAATTCAAAATTATGTTGTTACAAGAATTTTGGAATTCAAAAATTCAGAGCCTGGTACGCAGTCAACTTGCAGGAGAGTCATTTGATCCGAGGAAATATAAGTCCATAGAAGAACACTTTAATGAGGTGTATGAAAAAACTCAGCATTTTACGATACCCATTTCAGATGAAGAGTTTGTGGACTTAGTAGTATTGCAACTACCCCTCACTTACCAGAGGCAGTTTACTGGCTGTACGTTTAAGGACTTGACTGAGTTTCGATATCATCCAATTAAAGCAGACCGCTTAGAGAGGCAGTATAGATTAAATATGCCTAGAGAACACGACAAATCAAGGCCTACGTATCCAGCTCCGCTGTACAACTCACTTAACCAGCGTGATTTTCGTAATCCGAATCAACTACCTAACCAACAAAATCAGAAAGATTTTCGAAATCAAAACCAGCAGCAGAATTCTACTAATCAGGCACGATATAACCCAGGAGTAAGGAACATGCAATTCCAAGGTAGAAGGTGGAACTACAGAGACAACAGAAACGGAAGACATAAATGGAATCCTAGGAGAGAAAATAGTTCGAATTCAGATCATTGAGAGGAGTCGAGACGTCAGTCTGGCCACTGGAAGGATCAGAAGTCAAGGTATCTACAGGATAGAAGGAAAAGAAGAAACAGTGACAGAGGGTCTGACTCTGAAGAAGAGAAGAAGAGAGGGAAAACAACTGAAAATAGACAAAATGAACAACAGAGTAAACAAACTACACAAGTTACTCAAGGACCACCCACTTATCAACACGTTCAACTTGCCTACTTACAGTATCCTGTAACACAAAACCCAATACAGGAAGACTACTTTAAGAGGCAGGATCAATTAAACCCTTTTGCACACCCATACCAAAACCAAGGAGGTAATTTTCAACAGAAACTGTAGCTACGAGACTACTACCTGATCTGATTAAGAACACACAACTGGAGGAAAGTGAGAGTCGACCATCTAAAGAAGAAATCATGAAGTTAGTAAGAAAGAGATTATTCAGTTCTGCAGAGAGTAGGAAGAGACAGCAAAAGATCTCTAAGCTCAATAAATTCAAAGTAGGTGATCTTGTGTTAAAGCGTACAAGCCACATTGGTTCATACTGAGAACATATTACAAGGAAGTTATGTCTACTGTTTGATAATCCCTGTAGTGTGTCAAAAATAATTAAAGAGAACTGCTATGTGTTAGTCGATGAGTATGGAAACATGGTATGAAAGTACAACATTACCCAACTGAAACCCTATAAAAGTAAGGAACTGATAGTGTAAGTCAAGTCTAGTCTACTGTTGATATGTCGAGAAGTCAAGTTAATAAGAACACGAATATTAGCAGCATGTAAGCAAGTGCTAAAGTTGCTGGAGATTTTTGAGAGTGTATGTTATTTTGTTTGTGACGATTTTATTTGTGCATAAGTATTTGTGGTTTAGTCTGAGCTAATTGCCAGATTATATTTGAGTACAGGGAAGGCAGAGTACCTACTCAATTGTATCGTCATGTGTTCATTATACACTCATAATGTTTAGCAACGCAGTCCTATCTACATGAAGTTTTAGAGCATGTGTCCTTGAAGGATAGAAAGTTTATCTTAACAGATGTGAGCCACGTTATGATTATCTCCAGTATGTAGACAAAATATCTAGACACTATTAAGGGTTTTATTTACGATGAGTTGTACTGTTAATTTGAGATAAACACAGTATCAGTTAAGCTCTATTATGTCGTCAACCTACACATTTTACAAATAGAGTATTGAACTAACACAATGCCTAGTCCACGCACACGACACAAGAACTAAGAGTAAAAAAAAAAAAATATTTTTGAAAGGAAAGAAAACATGGGAACATCCTATCACATACACTGTGTAATTGTAATAATCACCTACCTTCAAAGTGTGACTTACCTTGTGTAGTAATAATTTCATAAGGGTCAGAATATGTATGATTTTTAGGGACACACTTTATTTCCTTTTGATGGGACACTTTATTTATTTTTTTTTGTGATCGGTCGTTGATTCTTCTTTAGGCAGACTTCTATCACTCATCCGCAAATTATGTGTTATCTATTTGTGTAATTGTGTGAAGCACTCATGTGTATTTAGTGTATTTGTAAATATTCTTCAGTGAAGTAATTTTATGTTGATATGTATTGATTTTATGTTTCACTAAACACAACGTTGTCTTGAGGTAGGATCAACGTTGGTTCTTCTGTTTTTGACTTGTTGAATAGGGGAATGAGGCGATAAAAACGCACTCACACGTTTCCTTTAGATGTTGCAGATAGTAGTAATTTACGTCGTTGTGTGAAATTAAATGACAACTGCAATTTACGTCATATTTATAACAATCACTAATATAATCAATAATTTTGAAATAAAGGCCATTAATTTGATTATATGAAAGCAATTAACGTAATCTTATAACCTAAGAAATAAACTTCAGTACAGAATGCAATTGTTGAACTGTATACAGAGAAAGAACTTAGGTTATTGTTTTTAACACGTTACGTTACGTAATTGGAAGTGAAGTGAATTAAAGAAAAACTTTAAAAGTTGAACTAACAATGAACAGAATCAAATTTATGAACGCTGTGTACCCCAAGTCTCATAAACATTTATCTTAGCGTACAAGCGAGTGAAGCACAGTGTCACTCATTTCACATATGTAAAAACTTACGTTACTTAGTTTGCGTGTGTTTATTATCACATTCCTAAGTGCACTGAATGTTGCAGAGACGTAGTATCCATCGTGACAACGGCTACGTTAAACGACGTGCATATCCCATGCTGTATTTGCCACCGGCACGACGAGAACTTCAACAGTACAAGTAATGGCGCGAGAGACTAACGGTCTTTCTGCTGTGTGCTGCGTGCGCAGCTTAAACGGAGAAGACGACGATCCGGATTGGTGCAGACAAACTCGCTACGAATGATGGTTCTGCAGTGTGACGAACTTACGGAAAGATATTGTTTGAATGTATTTTTATTTCTCGCAGAGTGAATTATGTATTTTCTTTCAGGATGTTTCGTCAATGGACTTAATGAAAATAATTATGTATTATATTTGTTATTAGTGAAATATTTATTTTTCAGGTTTTTAATTATTTGATGATAACGAGACATTTTGTTTTCAGAGATGGTATCGTATGAACTATTTGGTTTCTTAAGTTGTTGACATTGTTTGTTTTGAAGAAGACCACGTGTACGTGTTTTGATTTTCAGTGTTGATGTTTAGGTTATAATTTAGATGCTGACAATTAACATTTTTCTAAAGGTAAATATTAAGTTATCAGCAGGAGGGGCATTTCTATAGCATTTGGCTATAGAAAGGATAGATTATTTTAATAGTATGAATATTTACTGTATGTAATTAATATTTTCTTTATTTCTTTCATGTTATCTTAAATCACTTAAATTTTCTTGTATTTTATTTTAATGTTTTGCAAGTTTAGTTTCTCTTTGGAATCTATAGGATCAGTTAATGAATGCCCCTACCTAGTTAGTTATTAATATTATTTATTCATATTTTTTTTGTTAGGACTCACATCCAAAATCTTAATTTTATTTTTTATTTTATTCTTGTTTTATTTTTGTTAACTTATTTTTCATTTGTAATTATTCTCCAACTCTAATGCCTGTGTTGCCGACGTCGTGAAGGCTTGAGGAACAGCCGCGAACGAGGGGGCGTTGTCTAGAGATAAGAGCAGTCTTGGCCGAGCGATAATGCCGATATGGCGTATTATTTAAATTACCGTCTCGCTAGCACCGAAAGCTAGCGCCATCGTAATGGTTTTTCATAGTTTTTGGACGGCCAAGCAAAGTTTGTTAAGACAGGAAGTCCGTAGATCGTTTAGAAGAGTCTACGAGGCCGAAATGTAATTAAATTTTGAGTGCGCAAGATTTGAAGACGGCAGCGTCGGCGGCTTGGTGACGCCATTTCCGTAAGAGATGTGATTGGTATGACGCCGTCTTGTTTTACCGCACCAGATACTTTCTTTACTATAAATTAGTGCATTTTAAGCAGTGTTAATATTTGAAGGGTACAGGGGAAGAACAATGAATGTTCAAATTTACTAGCTCCCAGTAAAATCCAATTGAAAGTTCAAACTCTTGTACGTTGTACCTGGGTGGGTTTGGCACCATTACCTCATTTTTGTGGTAAATGGACATTCCTTTTTCTTCCCCTGTGCCCTTCATTTGGAATGAACTAGGAATAACTTTGATTTTGAAGAGTAACTAAGATTTTCGGTTTTATTAGGACTTTTGACCCATTTGTCTTGTTTTATGAGAACTCTCAAGCCTACCGCTCAGAAAGAGACAGAGACTAGTCGCGGGCATTTTAAATAACTTATTTCGTGTTGTGTACAAGACTAAAGTTTTACAAATAATTAAAACAATTTTTTTTTTTGGTATTTCAATTGGAGAAACACTCATTAAATAACTCTGATTTTGAACCCTTAAAATTACGTTAATTGCATTTGCATTACACATGGTAATTTCTCCTGAAATGTTTTATCACTTTGAAAACTTTTCAAGGATTATTTTCTTTATTTCGGCCTAAAATTCAAATTATTAAGGATGTGGTAGTTACCTACACTGACAAGCTTACATAGCTAATAATTTTCAGTTTAAGTCAGCATTTTATGTTTCCTTAATTATTTATTCTATCATGTTAGTTATTTGGATTAAATAAATATTGTTCTATTTTATCTCCTTTTGTTGAATTATGGTTCTCATGTGGATGAAAGTACGTACTAATAATTATTGGTTGTTGAAACCACATGTGGCTTATATATTATTTAGGTCAAAACCAGTAAGAGTTCATGTATGCTGTTAAGGCACTTTTTCACAGAATTATTATGCTACACCACAGTACACAACACCCATATTTTTTTTACTCTGTAATACACTAAGTAAAGTGTGCACAAAGTGTGCTGCAAAGTGTGAGCCCGCCAGAAAAGTATATACCAAAATCTCACATGCATAACCTGTAACTATACGTATAAGCTATTTAAAGAAAATGTTCTAAGAATAGCACTATCCTTACCTTTTTTTACACCAGAGGGATTGACATTTTCAATGTCTGAAACATAATTTCTAATTATGTTCTACGTCACCAGTTTAAAAAACCTTTTGAAGCATTAACTCATACGCTGAAACAAGCTGTTTATAATATGTATGTATATTGTACATTCTACATGATGTACAGCAGTAGTAGGTACTGTCTATATCAGCACAACCTCCAGCATTTTGACAGACATAAACAATCCTTCCATAGGCCCAGTTGGTAAGTCACAGATACAAAATAAATTTGTTACAGCCTTAACATTACTTACGAAAATATCACCTACAATTTAGCTGCTGTCATCAATAATTTTTTTTTTTTTTTAATTTTCTCTGGTTTGATAAGGATCTACAAACTTCCAGACATTCTTAGAAATTTACGGAAAATGCGGAATTTAACCTTGATTGCCTTGGTGGGAGGCAAATTGTCTGACCATTTGGCCACTACAGCCTCTACTCTCAAAAATATTGCCTGGAACATTACCTTAACCTAGAAATCTTTTTCATTAAAGCTCTCGGGCATTCTCGCAAACTATAAATTTATCTACAACAATCTCCAGATTTCTGAAAAACCTTACATGTAACCAAACAATCTGAATTACTCTAAAATCCTCACTAACTTACTTGCATGGCAAACTAAATTTTTCAATAACTTAACATTATATTGTTGAACACAGTATTGAAAGCACATACTTGAATGGCTTACATGTTTAAAATACTATTTGTATAAAATAGTATAATAATATGAAGCCAGTACAAACAAAACTTAGATTTACTCAATTATGTACAGTTCCAGATTCTGTGATATAAACATGTACTTAAGTGTCCGGGCAAAAAATTAAATAGCCATTATTTTTTTAAGACATTCTAGAAAAACAATAAATTTGTCTTAAGTTTTTGCAATATATATTGTGTAAAACTAAATTATCTAGATAAATTCTTGAAAGTTTCAGAAATTTGTAGACTACGCCTCACTATCCCAGCACTTCCATGCATGATCCAGAACATTCTTCAAAAATCTTTACTACTGGCACACAGACTTATTTAAAGCAGTCACGAATTATTTTATAAAATCCTATATTGTCTACTAAATCCCAAATTATTCTATAATATGATATCCAGACATGTCTGGAACATTCCCTAATATTCTATGATCCCTCAACGTTGTATGAAACATTAACATCATTCCATAATCTCCAGAGTTGTACAAAACAATTACAATTATTCCATAAACCCCCAAAGTTGTTCTAGGCATGTCTGTAACTCCCAATTATTGTATGAACCTCCAGAAATGTCTGGAACATTTCCAATTATTCTATGAAGGTCCAGAAATGTCTGGAACATTCCCAATTATTCTATGAACCCCCAGAAATGTCTAACATTCCCAATTATTCTATGAACCTCCAGAAATGTCTGGAACATTCCCAATTATTCTATGAACCCCCAGAAACGTCTGGAACATTCCCAATTATTCTATGAACCCCCAGAAATGCCTGGAACATTTTCAATTATTCCATGAACCCCCAAGAACTATCTGGAACATTCCCAATGCTGTTATAATTCACCAGTGTTGGCTAGAACATTATATACTATATCTTACACTAGCACTGTCTGTAGGGTTCTTTGATAAAATGCTTTATGTTCTGTAACATTTTATAATGGAATAAACAATTTCTAATGTTCCACACATTTTGTAAGGTTAGAAAATTATAATTTCACATAATATTCTCAGAACAGTAGACATTATAACAATTTTCAGTTCCTACATTGTCATGTAACTTAATTACCCTAACAACCCACCTTGTTTGTGGAAAATAGTTTTCTTACCACACTCCCTCCTCACACATTAACAATTACCCATATCTTTAACTAAAAGACAAGATGTGGAACTTTTTTTTTAATTTTTTCAAACTGCAAGTTATAACGTGGTACTGTAGTTATCCCTGGGACAATAATATTTAACAAATGCTACTGTACAGTTAATATTTGGCATCTGTGACTTCTTGTGGTCCAGTGAAGGGAACTACATACTGAAATTGCTGAAACTCACCAATTAGTTCATACAATGTTATGAATAAAGCTAGAGTAGCAAAATTGGGCATTATAGCCTATATACTAGTATATTTTAACTTCCATATCTGTACTCACAAAATTTATCAAAAGCTGCTATGGACTATAGGATAGGTCCTACTTGTTAAAGTAGAGCAGAAAATAACATTCAGTTGAGTACAGGATGTTTGGTAACTCAACACACAAACTACAGATAAAATTTCTGTGGACCAAATGTAAAACAAAAACACACATTTGCTAGTCCCGTCCTGTAAGTCTGGCTTTAAGGATACGTAAAATAAACTGAAATGGTGATTATAGAGTCCTAACTACGTACATGAATACTAAGCATTCGGCAATCAGAATTGTATGAAGTAGATTTTACTTCATATTCTGTAATTACTATTTTATTATGTAATTTTGTTATGTTGATTTTGTGTTCAGTCATTTTAGTCATCATTGTATATTATTCAATGTTTTTACATAATTTAATTTAATAATTTAAATTAAGACAAGTCCAGTACAGTTATGTACTACAAGTTTTCTAAAATAAATAGATAAAATAAATAAATGTAAATTTACAGACTAAATGAATACGAAACTGTTGTACATAAAACTAATTTAAGATACCAATCAAGGTGGTACAGCAGCAAAATGCAAGGACTCACATTCCGGAGGACCCATAATGGCATTTCAAAGTCAAATTTGCACGTTCTTACTTCATGCACACCACAAACAAAGAAAACAAAATAAAATAAAATAATTCACATTGACACTATTGTACAGGTCATGTGCTACAGCTTTAAATATTAAAAAAAAAAGCCATTACAAAAAAATGCTAAAAATATCAACAAAATTCCAAATTTCACAATTTTTTTTTTTAAATATGAACATATTTTGTAATTAATGGGTTTTTATGTACTTCAAGCTGTAGTGCATGACTAGTATTTCAATGTGACATACAGTATTTTGTTTCAATATTTTTATTGGTTTTTGTGATATACATGAAGAAAAGACATGCAAATTTTCATGAAATGACATGAGAAAAAAGACTGAGCTAAACTGTTTACATAAGAGTAAAATATACTCCCAAACCATCTATAAAACTAACACTATTTCATACAAAATTATGATTTATCCCCACTTGAACACCCTTAACATAGATCATGGCCAACTCCTTTCCTAGTTCCTGTCAATATGTAAAATTGTGTATAACACAATATGACGACCTCACTGTTTGACATGTTAGGTCTAATGAAAACAAATAAAGGTGAATAAACAGGCCTATGTCTTCATTAATTAACAAAAAATTCCAAATAGTTTTGAGAAGACAGGTTACTGATCACTGCACAGACTTCCATCATACAATAAAAAAAAAAATTACTTAACAGACGAACAGCCCTTAGAAAAATAACTGTTTACTGTGCATGGATTTTGATGAGAAATATTAATATCAACTGAAATTTCTCCTTGACAGATGTCAGCACAAGCCTGAATGTCCAACAAGAGCAGCATATAAGCTAGCTGCAACGTACACTGCTTGTTAAACAGGAAGAGAACTTTGAGCAGGCTTACACTTCCTGAAGGAGCTGAAGGTGTACTCGAGACTCTTGAGCTTGTCTATCGACTGTCTGTTCATCTCCTTCTGCTGAAGGAAGTGCCACGCAGCCTTGCTAGCATACTGCAGCAGCCTGTCGTCAAACAATAGTCGGTGAACATCAAAAACTACACTACTCCACTCCCTACATAACTTACTGGTACCTATCAAGATAGTAACATGTAGGCTACTGTTTAACGTACCTCCCACTGACCACCCTAAAAACTCATCCACAGTCTACTTGGTTTAAATAACATTAATATTAATTTTGTCGTCCATAGATCCCAGATTGAGTAAAGGACTCAGGGATACGGAACAATCACAATATGACATATAACAAGTAGCCTACACGTACAAACATACAATTATTACCATACATACAAATATACATCAGTTATACCTAGTTTGTAACAAATACAATGCTATTTATACAAGGTCAATAAACACATACCTTATGAGGTTAACCTTACAGAACACAAACACGCTTACAAGCGAATGAGCATACAAGAGCTATGTCAAATGAATACATAAATTTAAAAGCATATTTAATATACGACAAAACTAGAGAATCTGTGTAGATAAAAGTACTGTATTGTATTGTCAGGTGTGTTTTGTTATAGTCTGTCTCATGAAAGAATTCCAGTTTTTAACAGTTGTGTTGGCATCCTTTTTACAGCTGTTTCAATGAAAAAAAAAAATGTATTCCTCTAGCACAGGTGATTTCTGAACAAACAAACAAAGCTGACTAGTAAAATGTGCAGTATATCAAAATTAAAAGTATGTACTTTACTGTAGCTCTGTGCACACATGGTAATCTTCAGAACTGTTAAAAGCAAATAAATATTCCCCAAGATAGACTTCTATATTGCACAATTTGACAGTCGTCCGAGTGTACTTTTGAATTTATAAAGCAAATGAGGCAGAGGGAAAAATAGTTGAGTTTTTTTATAACTGCTTCTTAAACAATGTGCTATTATTATTACATGTATTTTTAAGGTGGAAGGAATCTTATTGTACAATTTAATACCAATAAATTAAGCACCCTTCTGATACATAGTTAAAGAATTTGCTGGGTAATGAATGTTACCTTGAGACTTTGTAAAACATAAATGAACAGCTGAACTAATTTGAAACATTTCAAAATTTTCAGAAACAAAACCCAGGACTGTATATTATATAGACAGGGTAATGTAATAACATTGTTTTTTTTAGAGGTCTACAAAAGTATTTGCTTTTCGTGCGACACAAAAGTCTTAGAGCTTTCTTTTCTTCTATGCCAAATACTTAAAAAGCATGAGTAGAATTCCCTTATAACGTAATAATATATTTTATATGTAATGGAAATATGTCAAATAAATAACCTATAAGGCTGTTACTTCAAGTTTATCTGACAAACATCTAAGAGTGTAACATGCACTGCTTAGTTTTGGTACCGGTAGTATCTTTTCAATGTGAGAGTTCCAGCTTTGTTTTTAATTGATATGTATGTACACCAAGATATTTAATGCCCATTGTTTGCTTTAATTCAATACCTATACAGTTTAGTTTAGTTATAAATTGAATATAAGTGGTTTTCTCTAAGTTTACATTCAATTTACTTGATCTAAACCATTCATCTAAGGCAGTGAAAGCATGAGAGGTTGTTTTTGCTAGCTGAAATATAGATTGATTTAAATTAAATTCTCTTCAAAATTAAATGAATCCATTAATCAAAATATAAGAGTGAACTTTAGTACATACTGATATATGTTTCATACAATTATTCTAGTGTAACAGAGAGATAGATATGGACAACACGTAAAAACCAGTGCTACCACCAATCTAAATATACTGAACATATATAAAGCAAGACCAATGTATTAGTAATGTTACACATGTACTGAATCTGAGTTTATAGTCTACAGTGTTCACTGTAGACTATAATTTGATGCATTGCCTCTTAAAGGCTATTACTATGTTGAGAATGTGATAAATGTTAGTGTCCTAGTATATGTAACTTATAAAGACACAGTATGCTGTACTTTAGATTAAGTTAAATATTGTAACATACTTGTATGATGTCACTCATCTGTCATAACTATTCTGTATACAGCTTCCTTCATAGAGCCACGAGCTCTCAGGAACATTTCCAAATAAATAAATAGAATATTAGTATCATCAGTGAAGACTATAGTAACTGCATGTGTCTAACTTTTTAAGAAATTATGATGAATTAATTAGTTGTGATGAGATACTTATTATTTATTTATTTATTCAGCGTCCCATGTACACCCAGTACTGACTGGGTTTGTACTTGTCAAGCTATATACAAACATATAATGATACATAATTAAAAATTAGATTATATACATTAATATACACAGTATTGATTTCTTACATTGTTACAATTGTTATCAATTCATTATGTTTAAATTTATGCACAATGAACACAACAGTAGTACAGGCTGTTTAAAAGGTGACGCAACCTTATGGGAAACTGTGACTCCTTTTTACAATTGATTTCAAAGGGGTTGTTGCCTCTTCGGTCTCCTGATCTACCACTTTCTAGACTTTTTCTTGTGGGGGTACCTAAAGGATGCTGCTCACATCATCCTCACACCATTCATGACTTGCAGGCTAAAATTGAATGATCTGTCACCGCAATTACGCAACAAATGCTACAGTAAGTCTTTAGAAGCATAAAGAACCGTATTCAATTATGTTAATTACCGGTACATAATGATAGCCACCTATTGTAACCTACAGGTTTCCCCATAAGGATTGTGTTGTTACTGTTTTTGATTGGTGTTATGTAATTATAATACGAGACATACTGGTAGTATTTTTGCCAAACGTTACAAGTATCCAAGACCTTATAAAAGTTTTGAATATATTGCTCCTAAATTATAGAACCACCTACTGCTTAATCTTAAACAATTATCATGTGAAGCAACTAACTAAAAAAAAGACAATCTGTTTTACATTCAAATCTTATCAATTCTGCTAAAGAATTTTTATGCTAGATTTAAGTAACTTGTGACTTGTGTGCCTGTGTATGTAACTATCTTTATATCTGTATTATCCTTTGCAATTTTACTAAGTGTATCCTTGATGTGATTTATAGCTGTATTGCTCTCAAATCTAATAAAATTATATGTATATAAATTTGTGTGTGTGTGTGTGTGTATGAAACTACATAATTAACATAAATATACAGGCTTAGGAAAAACAATCCTTCTTGACCAATCAGAAAATATTCAATTAGAAAAATAGTTGTTAATGCACAAACATTTTCACACCAACAGCATTGACGATGTTTCACATTCGTATTGGATGGTATGTAAAACTTGGCATTACAACACAAGATCCCTTTTCTTCAAAATCATGTATCATAAATTCCAAGATCCTCACTTGGAGTTAAGCTCAAGGGGATCAGATTCTCTTGTGCAAATCTTTCTTGTAAATGTGAATTCAATAAATAAATCCCCATCTTTAAACCATGCCAATTAAGTTATGTAAGTTGTGCCACTAGTTGTGAATGCCTCTAACTTATTATCACAAGCATTCACATTCTTAAGCTATATTTTTTATTGTGCACACAATTGTGAGCATGGCATAAACACCAAAGAAAAAACAAATTTTCAGGGCTACAAATATGCAGGCCCTCATTAACATTAGTCATGGAAGTTATCTACTTCTCCGGTATCAACTAAGGGTTGCCCATAAACCATCACATTGTCTTGACTGCACAATGCACTGATGAACATGTTTTATGATCATCAGACTCAACATTGCCACAAAACAGAATCCGTAACTTGGTCTATTGACTACCCAAGTTAACAAGAATGTCATCACCTAAACAGGCGAGTGTTACTCAATAAATAGGAACTAACATTTGGCTGTGTTTGAAATGGCTATGTTACATTTGGATGTATCAAGATATTTGAACTCCACTTGACTGGTAAACTGTAGTTCTTCTGTAGCCGCCGTCGGTGACGGTTGTCTATCTTTCACGCATGGTGCTGGTGCGGCACCCCTTTTGACCGCGAGTTTCCTCGCCTTCGATGGTTCTCATTAGCCTGGCTGTGGATTCTTTAGAATTCTAAGGCCATTTTGTTTGTGCTGTTTTGTGTTATGTCACGATTTCTTGTACGTTTTCAACTGTGCGTACAGCGTGCAGAGTTAAATTGTGTTTATGGCTGTACGGCTTACAGCCAAGGCCAGGGGCTGTGCCCCACATGGAGTGAAGTGACTGGTAAACTATTATCTATTAACAATATGTGTATCTTGCATTAAATGTATTATTTGAATTCGACAGACTTCATACCCTAATGTTTGTTACACAAACTTGTAATAGGGTTATACGGAGTGTATAAATAAATGAAATGAAGGGCCCTTATTACGCTTCGCTTGCTTGGAAAGTGTATCGCGGAAGTGACAAGCCACTTACACTTCTCGAGTCCTAGACCCGAATTCACAAAATGCTAATGCAGCCTACTTCATGAAGGGAAGAAGGGCTCAGGGATCAAAGGGAAATTGTCAAGGGCACGTTGCACTAAAATCGAATGCGGCCTTACATAACTTAGTACAAAACAAATGTGTTCCTTCCCAAACACTAAACTGCAACCTGTGCAATTGTGTTTGGCCTGGATGGTTAACGTGTAACCTGTGAACACACAGATTATCTAATTGACAAAATAAACAAAAATGAACCGCATGTAAATGCTTTCGGAAAGTTGAAATTGTTATGCTGCTTCCAATGCATTTGACCATACTGTAACATTCAAATTTATTAAGAAAATGCTACACTTACAAAAGAGCTTCCATTCAAAACCTATGAGAGTCAGTCTATGTAATTTGTTTAGTATAGCACTACACAAATATTTACGTATGTAATATTTTACCTGACCAATTTGTCTCTTCCAGCAGTTTGGCTATTTAACTTTATTATCACGTCCATGTTATGTAAACCATAAAAACCTAAAAAAATAAAAACTGTAGTTAAAATTATGGTAGCCAGGATGATTTAATAGGTTGTATTGGTCCACATTTTTATGCACGTTGCTTTTCCGCCTTGTGTTTTCCATTAATCAATTCACTCAAAAATCATGGCGACCCACGGAAGAAAGAAAGAAAACGTAATGTCAGATGTTTTCACCGCCTGTGAGATAAATTTAGATTTAGATTTAGATTTAGTTTATTGCATCCTTAGATCTTTTTTGTGTACATTTTTGCACAAAGATATCGGACAAGTCATATTTACAATATACAAACAAATGAATAAATTACTTAAGTTATACATTAAAAATTATACACTAAAAGAGCGATACACTAAAAGAGCTGGTTATAGATTTATAAAAATATCACAAAACAAACTAATGTAATCAAATGCTTAAAAAAAATTAATTTGTCGGTTAGTAATAGTTACTTCCGCTTTCAGAATATTCTCGCACGAGAAATACAATTTCAGAATATTGTAGAATGTTCTTCACCGCCTCCTTCTTTCTATAAAGGTGCCTGTTGCCGCACCGCTGAATCAAATTTATTCCAGCCGGTAAACGAGTAGCTTGAAGACGAAGAAGCGTTTTTTTGGAAATATATTTGGAGTGCTGTTGTGTGGCGCAGTTAACTGAAAATGTATAGGGTAAGTATTATCGAATGTGAGATAAGAGTAAATTTTTTTAAAGTTAAAATTTATTGGTAGATTTTATTTAACTGTTTCAAAGTCGAAGTGAGAAAGATTGACGTTTCTGGAAAGTTCGTACCGTAAATAGTTGTTGGTAGAACAGAATACGTGTGAAAGATTAGAAAGCTTATATGTAATTTATTTTATTGTGTTGGGTTTGACGGCAATAGTCACGCCCTTTCAGTTGTGACCGATACTTTATAGTAGTGTTTTCTTCTCGTCTGTCGCTTCGGATCTCGAAAAAAGATATGCAAACGCATTTCTGGGTTGGTAGGTGTATGTAGGAAACTTGCCGGTTCTGACTTTTTAGAAAGTACTTGACTGTTTGTTCAGGTCAACCTTTTGCAGTATAGTGGAAGTTTGTTCATTTAATTTAATAAAAAAATCTTACTGTATATTGATTTCCAGACAGTTTCGTTTGAAATATTTTAATGTCAGGATTTTATTGCTTTATTTTACGGGAATAGGTGTGGATTGATCCTAATTATCTTGCCGAGCTATTCCACCCACTTACACAGCTAACCTCGACTTCCTCACAACCATCCCTGTCCCTGGACACACGCACACACGTGCGCCTGTTCCTGCATCCTCTTTAGGGTTCAGTAAACTGGACCATATTTGGTCCTGTGATAACTTTGTCTTGATCCTAATTTTGATTTTTATGTTGTTTAAGAGAACACTTAAAATTTTATCTAACTAGATTTAGGGCCTAGTAAATTTTTTCCAGATCTTGACTTAAATTTATCAGTCAATTAACCAAATGACTCCAAAACTATTTGAATGAAGCAAAGTTACCCCTAAATGGGCCAGTTATTTACTTTTTCACTTTGTTGATCCCTCTCTGCGTAAAATATGGATAATAAGGTGGGCCTAATACTTACCCCAGGCCTGTTACTGTGGGTTCATACTGTCAACAAACTTAATCTGAATTGTTTAAAGGCTTGTAAGCATGGCAGGGCTCTCGTGACAACAATCATAATAGTTCATAATTGTCATTATATTGGATTATGTGAGCATTAGGATATTATTGTAGTTCTTTTTAAAATGAGAATTTGAGAATCTAGGGATTCCTGTAACAGCAATATTGGTAATGCAAGTTTTTTTTTTTTTTTTTTTTACTACACATTATCTGGGCTCAAATTGTAGAAAATTGAAATATTACTAGCAGTTACTGGGGTTAATCGTTAATGATGTAAGTTTAGTTTCTTTGTTTATTAACCTTGGTATTGTCTGAAATAGCATTAAATTTGATTTGAAAAGTGCTAAACAGTGATAGTGTTACTGCATCCAGTCCAAGATTGCAGCAGAAGGACACTGTCGCAGGTGAGATTTCGATCTTTGGTTGGCTGGTTAGTTAACTGTTGTTGAGACAGGAAATAGGGCCTACGCTAAGTTGCCGTGTTTTAGTTTAGGATATGTGATTTAATTGTTCAGTTAGGTTTTTTTTTTTTTTAAATTCTGTAATATAATGATGAAATATTGCATTTGCATGGAACGGATTAACTGAGACTCGCACGTCAGTCGTGATTCTGTTTCCTCCACTGAGAGTGAGACTCGCACGTCAGTCGTGATTCAGTTTCTCCACTTGTCACCAGTCAACAGCTCGGGAAACACAAAGAGTTGATACGATGGCCTGTTGCACAGCTGATGTCGTTCAAGCGCACGAACAGGAGTGACAAGCTGCGGTCTTGGAATGGATAGAGTAGTAATGATTTGTAGATAAGCCTGCTCAAGTTGTCTTTTGGACAATCAACAGATGTCGCTTGCTCCGTACTATCTGAGTGAGGTGCTGGATGAGCTGCAGCGTCCCGCCTCGCTGTTTGACCAGAATTTTGGCCTGGGCATGCTGGCAGAAGACCTGGTGCAGCCCCGCTCTGCAGGGCCCCTTCGCATTGGCTACTATCGTCCCTGGCGACACCAGGCCTCTAAGAACAGTGGTGTATCTACTGTCGCACGTGGCAAGGAGGGCTTCAAGGTGTGCACCTTCATTTCTGCTTATGCGTGCTGAAGTCAGTATGTCTTCCTGTAGAATGGTTAAGATGTTGCACGTAACTTTTTTTTTTGTAAAATTGTGTTAAAATTAAGTAGGTTTGGTGTAGCTTGTGCCTTGTTCTACGTAATTTACCGGGCCAGGGCTTCATTTTTAAACATTCGTGAGCGTACTCTTGTTGTTGTTGTTGTTGTTGTCAACAAACCATTTTAGATCTTACTGTTCAATCTGTACATGTTTTCGCTTACCAAGTATTAGTATGGTGCTGATGAACAGCTTAATAATGAGGTGTATCTTTATTTTTACATTGCATTGTTCGCGAAGACACTGCATATCCTAATCTCATTTGTGAATTATTACTAATGAGCTTTAAAATATGTAACTGTGTTAAGCTATGCTTTTAAATTGAACGCGATAAAATTCTGTGTCTAAATGTTATGTGGCTGTTTAAATGAGCTCTCCGTATGTCTTGACAGGTGAACTTGGACATCCAGCAGTTCAAGCCCGAAGAAGTGAGTGTCAAGGTGGTGGACGACTATGTGGTTGTGGAGGGAAAGCATGAGGAACGTCAGGACGAGCATGGTTTCATTTCACGACAGTTCACGCGTCGTTATTTGCTCCCGGACACAGTAGACAAGGAGCAGCTGCAGTCGCACTTATCCTCGGATGGTGTTCTCTCGGTTGTTGCTCCGTTGAAGGTAAGAAAGTTGCCGCTCTCCTAGAAGTGCTGTCTGTTTCTGAACCAACTCTGCTTGATAAATTTTAAGAATTGCACTGCTAGAAACAAATTTTACACTAGACCCCCGACTTCATGAACCCTGGATTTGAGAAAGGTAGTGATTTTATGAATACTGTCTCAGGAACCCTAAAAAAAAATAACAAATTTCTATGACCAAAAACTTGTAAGTAATTACATTGACAATGATTTTAACATTTTATTCACAGTGCAAGAAGTTGTAAGAGTTGCAGTTATTACTTTGCTTGTCACAATATTAAAAATAAAACTGAAATAGTGAAAATCAGTTTAAAAAATGCAGCAGTGACAGTTTGAAAGCTGCACCGCTACCGTGCCTGTGCCAAGGGCCAGTCTACTCTCTCTGCCACAATGTATTAAGATCTAATTAGACAGTACTATAGATGCACCGTTCTACCACATGCGCATATGCTCGTAGAACTCCAATGCAACCTCTTCCTGGGCTATTTCTCCACGTCTGTCATACTTCTGTCTCACGCCGAAATGTATGTTTTTTTACACAAACCCTATAATATTGGTATATACGTACTTAAAATTAACTTGATCCCTAATTTGCTTAATAAGGGAGTTACTGCATGTTGTAAATTGTGGATTTCACAAGCAAGAGCGAGCACAGAGATTGCAGTACCTGTTGGTCACGTGTAGAAACATTTGTCTCTATCTTGGCTATATAAAACTTTGTAAATAAATATGACGTTCGTGTATTCCGTAACCCTGGAACTCCTAATCTTAATGAACATTCATACACTTACGCTATCTGTCCTCCCTTCACACTGCTCCTAAACTTTGTTCAGGTACAATTATTCGTTACCAATCGTACAGGGATTGTTTTCACGTTACATTTGTTAGTTATATGTACAGTAAAACCTCTTTATAACGACCCCTCACGGTTCCCGAGGTAAGGGTCGTTATAAAATAGGTCGTTATAAAAAAGAGGTTTTACTGTAATTAACAGTGCAATGAACAGATGCATTTGCTTTTTCTTTCTTGCTTTATTGAATAATTTAACATGTGCCTTGTGCTGGCTGGTAATAAATGCCTAGTAGACTTAGTACTGGTGCATTTCTTTTGTGGCAATGTTAAATTGTAGATAGCAATTTTTTTTTTTTTTTTTTTTCTCCTTCTCAAAGACCTTCTGTATATCGGTGAAATTATTTTATTAATATCTAGTGTGGTTTTCAGTTTTAAAAAGAAAGAAAAAAACTAATTCTGCAGTTGTTTTGTGCTTTTGAGAGCGCTTGGTTTTCTCATTTTTGGGGACAGTGGCTGGTCAGAACTACTGTTCAGCAGTGTTATTTTAATCGTAAGATATCTGCCTTTTGATAGTAATTTATATTCAAACTATTACTTGCCTTATATTTCTGTTACATGCTACAGAAGTTTGAGTGAAGACGCTCGGTATCCGGTTTTCTAATTTTTTGGGGACAAGGGTTGGTCGTAATTGCTGCTCGACGGTGTTCTTTTGGGTGGTAGGCATCTGGCTACAGATATCGATTTATGTTCCCATTATTTCATTTAATTTCTCTCAAAACGTTATGAAAGTCAGGGGTACAACTAGAGGCACTTTGCCTAGAATAAAAATTAAATGTAGTAATTTTAGGAGGGTTGGGGGGGGGGCAAATAGGCC
>PNEQ01002626.1:0-13322 GCA_003012365.1 Medauroidea extradentata | reverse complement strand
GTGATCACACGAAATTTTTAATCCTTTAGTCATCCACAGAGTTTTCCTAGCCTCATTTTTTATACAAACTTGTTTAGAGGGGAAGCTGTTTTCATAATGCAGGAGAATGGAACTAAGAAACGAGTTAAATTTGTTATTTACATTTGTAGAATAGTACATTTCTGACCATTTTTCACTGTTAAGAGCAGATTTGAATTTGTTTGTCTGTTATAATAGTATTTTCTATTATTAATGCTTCAGCAGAATTACTATTTGTTTGCTTTATATTATAAATTTCTCAATTTACCACATGCCATGTTTCTTTTCTAATGCTCTTACAATTTTCCAGATTCAGCACTTTATTACAACATAATCTGTATTCCTCTTTAATTTGTTGTTTTCCTACATATTTTTTTGTTTTAGTGTCCATAGTTTCTCTTCTGTGTGTTAGATTTATAAATTCTTCTCTAATCCACGTCTTCAGTGGACATTTTTTGATGGTATCCTGCTTTCGCTAACTGTACTTGATACGTGAACTCCTTTAACAATGTGGTTAAGAACATTTTGATAGATTTCATTCACAACCATTGTCCTAAGTTCTAGAGTTTCAAAGTATCTTTTTAACTTGACATAGTTTATCCATGAATTTTTATTAAAATTTTTTTCTTCATCACTGGCCTGACTTGCACGGTACACCTGTACTGTATATATATTGAGTGTTTCTACTGTACATATTAGTATGTTAAGATCACTAAAGCTATTATTAAAATTCATTACGTTATATGAATTACAACATCATTTACTAGGGCAGAATGTGATTTAATAATGTGCTTGAGGTAGCACTTCTGGTTGTAAATAGATTATTACATAATGAAAAACCATACACCGATACGAGCTGCAGATATTCCTAGCTTAGTTTGCCTTTGGAAATTGTGTCAGTGTTTGCAGGTCTAAATTTAAGGGGGGGGGGGCTACCGGACTGCTGAATGTCTCCCCCCCTCCAAATAAATTCTTTATGAAACATTTCTACATGCGTCCATAGTGCCAAAACGAAAACACATTTTGCACAAGGGCGGAATGTCAGTATTATGACACCTCTCTGATTAAAAACAGTGTTCTTAAGCCCTCCAAACAATGGGCTTTTAAACTACAGTACTTCCAAATGTACTAACCTGATGTATGTAAGAACTGGCAGTGAACTTTGCTACAGACTTTCCACCGTAAAATTATATTGTCTCATAGTCCATGGTCCTATAAAGTCCCATAGTAAAAACTGATCGGCGGGAATCTTGCACGCTAGATCAACACCTGCTCGTTGCTTGTGTTGCAGCTTTGTTGAAAAACAATTTGTAGATAATTGGTTGTTCATGAACATTTATACGTCGGCTGCTTTTGATGGTTCCTAGAATGCTTCATTGTTTGTGTGGTGCCTTAAAATTCCTGTTAAAATAATGAATGGGACATAGCCAATTTTTGCTGTTTTCAACTTCACGAAAAGAACATAAAACCAGAGTTAAAACACAAACATACCAGTCTGACACAAAACACTTAAATGCTATTTGTAAACTGACTGAACTCATTAATTAATGTTGAGCATTCATTAAATGACAGGTGTACGACTGTAGCTCTACACACAGTTTGGTGGCCGGGACATACGGTAGTTTTAGTGCCATCTTATAATAGGTACCATTTGTTCAACGTAATTTGTATAAACTTGTAATTTTTAACTTTTGATCTCCAGCAAGATAGAATTATGTGTGTGTCCTTGGGTAAAGATAAGTTTGTTAGTTTTACATAAGCAATACCTGGTTCATGTCTGTAAGTACTGAATCATACAGTTTGATTAGTGTCAAACCAGTGTTCCTCATGTAGCAGTAAAGAAGGGTCTAGTGTTTGTGTTGGACTACTTTAGGATGTAACTAACACAAAGTTTTTGTTTCCTTTTTGCAGTTGAAGACACTCCAGAATGGTTCAAGACCAGGTACATTCTTGCCCTGATGGGGTTCCTAGGCTTTGCAAATGTTTATGCAATGCGTGTTAACCTTTCAGTAGCCATTGTGACAATGGTCAATAATTCTGCCATTCCACATGACAACGCTTCGAGTTATGTGATGGATTCATGTCCTATTCCAATATCAAATGATACTAAAATTGAGGTTTGTAATAACACTGCTTTACAATGATTTTTGTTTGTATGCATCTATTAATTCTATGATTCATCTCATTTGGTGATTCTGACTGTGTATCTTACTCCAGGTGCCCCCACCCAAATTATGACTCATCCTCCTCAACTCTATTCCTCAAATCCCACCACTAACCTTTATGGCTTGACCCCCCTCCCCCCTCACTAACACTATGGTCCTTGCTTTTGCATTCCCAAACTACAACCGCTGTGTAATAAAATTGTACTCAATTCATCCACTGCCATAGAAAGTAAAGATGGTTAGAGGGTCAATGAAGATCAAGGTAATTACAAGTTAAAAAAACGAAAATAAACAATAAACATTGAGTCTAGTGAGTTTTCCACTATTCAGTACGTAGTATGAAGGGTGATATTTATGGTAGTGATGTCAGCTATAGAGATAACTGTATAAGTAAAACTGAAACTAATAAAGAAGTAAAGAAATATTAGTGAATGCAGATATGCAAACATATCTATCATGTAATTGATGTACTTTATCAATATGTATGTGCATTTTTTGCATTATTTGCATCGTGGTGTCCCGACCAGCTGTGTCTCAGCCTGAATATGGGAATAGATTGCAATTCCCGAAATATTGCATTTTTTCGTCGTCTTTAACTTGTGTTCTGTTGTCTATTGTCTTTTGTTTGTTGTCCACTGTTAACTGTTTTTGTCTATTTCCATCTTTTTTCATATTGGGAATCTGGTTCTATATTTGTGTCTGGGTGTTGTGTTGATATTCGACTGAATTCTATCTCTAGAATTCTTTGTTGTCTAATATAGTAATTAATAAAATACTACAGAATTCCTCTGGGATTTATTTGTTTTTATATTTATTTATTTTTTGTACTTTGTCATTCAACTCAAGTTTGATCTGCAAAACATGAGCATTGGCGTATGTCCACAAACCAATAAATTCTAAATGTATGTGCGTGATGATTTTGTTATCTATTGATTTCACGAGGCACTGGATCATATTTGATAAATTCCTTTAGTATTCTTTACAAATTTGCATCGGGCATGATGAGTTCCAGTGATGTGGCAGCAAACTGGTCAGATGTTTGCCGTGAGATAGCACACTGTTCAAGTAAGTGCTACAGAAGCTGTAAGGAGTCGCTGGCACTAACTTTTCTTGTCATCATATAAGGTTTCCCTGTACATGCTTGTCTTTGGATGTTAGTTTTCTCCCAGATCAATTTTGCTACTGACACAACATTAATAATATTTGACGTAATTCCATAACTAGCAACAAAACAGTGTGCTTTGTGGGGGAGGTTTCTGGAACTCGTGCTCGAGTAAGGTCAGCCACTAATATATGAGTGAAGATAGTTTATAGGAAAATAAATGTTCTCTCAAATTGTCAAGGCCATCATGACTCACTTTTCACCACACCTGTACTCTACAAAAGCAGTGTAATAACTAATACTTTACTGTCCTGCATCTTCACTGTGTGTACACTGTGCTTCCTCATTTTGTCTATTCCTGTTTACAGTACAATTTGTAAACATTAATGTGTATAAACTATGTAATCACAAATACTGTAGAATATTTGCAGAGACTGAAGTTGTAGTTTCTGACTAGCAGGACATGGTTAGCACCAGATTTTTTAAATATTGTTTTTTTGGACCTTTAATAATTAAATACCGGTATTGTTTAACCTCTTCAGGCACCTATGCATATTCTAACTTTTTAAAACGGTTTGTGTGTTGAAGGTTTGGTTTTAAAGTTTGGGTTTGATACATTTGTAAAATATTTTATTAAATTTTGACAACCGTAGATTATAAAGACTGTTTCACATATGGTTGAACGTTGGAAGTAATTTTTTTGTTCTGAGAGTAGGAAGGCTAACATATATAGGATGTCCAGATACAACTGCTATAGCAGGCAATAATAGACTTTATGGTTAAACAATTGAAAAAACTGACGTATAAAAGAGAAAAATATGCTTTGTTGTTTGGAGACTCAATTGATGTCCAGACAAGTGATGCCACGACTGATGTTTAGAAACATTGCCAGCTGCGAGCCAAAAATATATAAATAAAAGTGTTATTGTGATATGTATGAAAGTTGAGATGTGTAATTTGAGTTATGTATTTTGTAAATAATGCTTGGAAAATAAATTTTTTTATTAAGTAGCAGACTGTCGATAGCTGTGGACTGAAGTTATGTAATAGTGGCTGTGATTTACCAGTTAGAGACGCAAGGAAAGAAATTGTTTCTGAGCAGTTGGTTGTGGGTGTTTGAGGCACTCACTTGCAGAGCCCCAAGAAAGAGGGTCTGCATGCAAGAGAAACTGTTATTTTGCAGAGGTTTGAGTTTCAACTAGCTCCTGCGAAGCCCTGAGGATGCTAGTTGCTTGGGGGATAGACGCAAAGCTGCTGAGTTCAACTAATTTGTAGACACTTGCTTACGAGAGCCCAAAGAGGAGGCTACGCTGTTATTCACAAATAAATAACTATTCTATTCCACGAGAAGGAAGGAACCGTGATTCAAGTAATGTGGTACCAGACATTTTTTAATCACCATGAGTGAAGTAAGGCAGCACCTCTGATGGTCACTGGACTCAATTTCAAGCACTTTGTTAGAGAAAATATTCACACGATTTTCCATTGATTGCAGATATATGTACCAATCTCCTTAATAAAAATATCAGGAACTTTTATTTATTCTAATAATCTCACCCCCAAAGGACATGTTATGTGGCTGACTATTTCGGTGCGATGTAAAAGAATGATAGCCAGTCGTCATTGTTACACAGCATAATAACATGTGAATCTTGTGCTAAATTGGAGACAAAAATGGTAGAGGCGAAATTTTATATGATGACTTTTATATGCACAATGTGGTAATGTAGCACTGTAGTTAGTCTCCTCTTCCACTCTGCAGATATCTTACTACAGTAAAACCCCTTTATAAGAACCCTTTCCTCAAGAACAACTGGGTTTATAATAAGGGTTTTACTGTTATATTAAACCTCTTTATAAAGACCACCCCTATATAAAGACCACCCCAATATAAAGACCATATTTAAGGGAACCATGAGGGGTCTTTATAGAGAAGTTTTACTGTACTACTGTTCTGACCTGCATATTTTGGGTGCAGGTTAAATCCTGAGCAGTCCAAACATGATTCTATGTTTACTTGATGTAACATACATAAAATAATATCTGGACGTAGAGTGCAAGAGGAAATTATCTCAATGAAGTGTTCCCACGTTGTGCACATAAAAAATGTCGTTTTACATCTTGTTACTTACATTTTTGTCTCCAATTTAGCCCAGGGTTCATGTGGTGTTCTTATTATGCAGTTGTTTGTGGACATCCTGTTGAAGTACCCAAGTTAGTTTCCGTAGCACAGTACCGTAGCATAGCCACCTGTAGACATGTATCGTCTACTTATGTTGATGTAATCACGTTGTGGGTGGTCTTATTGGTTTTCAGTACTGACAGTTCCAAAACAATTTTTTTTTTTCAGCCCGATGGTAAGTTTGTATGGGACGAGAAAACTCAGGGTTTGATCCTGGGTTGCTTCTTCTATGGATACATCTTGACACAAGTTCCAGGAGGACGGCTGGCAGACAGGTTTGGGGGCAAAATGGTGTTTGGTCTTGGAGTGCTCCTCACTGGCATTTTCACAGTGCTCAGCCCCCTGGCTGCTGAGCTACATACGTGGCTGTTTGTCGCTATCAGGATATTGGAGGGCCTATCGGAGGTAAGAAACACTGTATAACAGTGGGCATGCATGGTTATTAGATATTAGATTAGTATTTAATTGCAGTTCTTTGTGAAAATTGTTTTGTATCAGGTGATAAAACCTGAAGCCGCATTAAAAAATCTGTCGGTTTAATTAGTTTAGAAAAGTTGTTGAAAATGTGTGTTTCTAGAGTCTTCAGTATTTAATGAAGTTGCTTTAAAAATTATTGGTATTGAGATTGTAGGGCAACTGTTCTTGAGAAATAATTTGCTCTTTATGAAACATCTTACCTGCAGCTGCTTTCTCACTGCCTGCGATGTACATAAATACGGTAGAGTCAATGTAATCCAAACAAATTGGTTCCAAGGCTTGTTGGTGTTACCAGAATTGGAAATTAACTGAAACTTATCCTGTAATGCACTAACTGGCTGGCAACTTTAGAAATCTATATGGCATAAGAATTAGTATGTACACGTTTATTCATAATACTGTACAGAAAATAATGTCAAGTGTAGCATGTAGTCACAGCATTATTGTAATGTAAGCATTCATTAATATTTAAATTTATATTTTTCATTATTATTACGTATGGTTTTTCCCTACAAAATTTGTTTAGATTATGTAGATGTTCGGATGAACAGTGTCTGGAGCGAGTGCCATGGCCAGGGCATCACACCTCATATTTGACGGACTGTTGAACTAGGTACTTGTATGTGTCAGCCAAATCCTAAAGGGTTACGTGAAATTAGTTCCTACAGTGGAGAAGCAAGGGAATACAGAGGGGGAAGGGGGAGTACCCATAGAAAACTAGCTGACTAATAGAAACCACTGCGACATGTTAAAAATCGGAATTAACCTCTCTAGGAATTGAACCCGGATTACTTTGGTGGGAGGCAAGTGGTCTGCCCATGCCCACCACTCTGTCATGGTCCCTAGCATACTGATTTAGTCATCCAAGCCATCAAGAGGTTTGTAGCTCACCGAGGTAGACTTCGAATAACAGATAAATTTGGCCAACTTTGTTGAAGCCGAACACTTTTTATCAGCTGGATTGGAGCAAGATTTCTGCATACAGCAAGTATTTTCGTGCTCAAAGAACAGCAAAAAACACCTACACGAAAATGTTTTCCCAAATTTTTATTCTAGTAGCAGAATCAACAGAGAAAGGTATGTTGTGAAAGGTGACTGAGCGCCACCTAATATAATTTAAAATTTGAATCTCGATCTCTTACTCTCGCTAAGGCTGTGGAGAGTAGGCAGCACCCTTAATTAGGTGTTGTCTTTGAACTTTTGAAAGAAAAGCTGTCTTCAGTCACACACAATGTTCGTTTCAGTAGGTCTTTTGTTGTTAATGAATGTGAGTTAACCTATACTTACTAGATTTAAAAAAAACAACGAAGCATTACATTTCTGTGAGTGTTCTATGGTATGTGTACTTAAGTACATGTTCTCTATATTGCAGGGTGTGACATTCCCAGCTATCTATTCAATGCTGGCACATTGGGTGCCGCCTCTCGACAGAGCCAAGTTTGCTGCCTACGTCTATGCAGGTAGCTGTTTTTTTTTTTTTTTTTGCTTGTAGAAAGGTTGGTTGTAGTACTACAAAATTTACAGTAATTACAGATATAATGATATTGATTTGTGGTCATAGAGAGCAAAAACTGAGTTTTATGCTTCTAGTTTGCCTCAGAGATTACTATCCTTTGATCTAGTTTTGTGTAAAAGTGTACACAAACAAGCTTCTCATCACACAGAATGTGTGTTTGGTTTTCTCATATAAGCATAGGTTTTGCAAAATAAACACTTTCAATATTGTAAGGGTTGGTGAACAACTAAAAATCATAAGCACAGAACATATAATATTGGAAACTGTTGCCGACTAAAAGCCTTGTGGAAAATTAATTCACAATTGAATTCTTACTTTTTACTGTACTGTTTAGTTAATGATACGTTTTTGATAAATCTGAAATATTTGTTGCTGTATGGAATTCAACCGAGGGTCGTTGAAACATATATGAAGTAAAATTGTATTTGGAGTCAGTAGGAAATATAGAAACAAAGTCACAATAAAACTCTGTTTTATTCTTGTGTATTTTGGAGGTTAAACCAACATGGCAGACATTCACAAAATCCTTTGCTGGTCGCTGGCCTATGCGTACGCGTAAGAAATGAAATATTACAGTTTCCTGTGTCAGCATCTCTATGCACACGACCACTTTTCAGCAGTTGTGAATCAGTACACAAGAAAACGTAGAGATTAGTTCTTGTTCAAAAGACATATGTTCTGTGCTTGCTGTTATGTTAGACGATTGTGAACCCATTTTAATCAGTGTACTGTTCCTCATAAACAGAACAGTGAAACACTGTTTATCTTCCCTGTAGCCAGCCTGGAAACCCTCTCTCAATCCTGCAGTGGTGAACGGCAAGGTTCTGGTTGTGAAAGCAATATCGTGTCTCCATTCAGTAATGCTAATATTGATTGATAGTAATTATTATGCATGTCTTTGTGTGGTGTAGGATCAAATTTTGGCACCATAGTTTCCATGCCTGTGTCTGGCTTCTTGTGTGACCTGACTTTCTTGGATGGCTGGCCCTTGTCATTTTACCTATTTGGGAGCTTGTCAATAATTTGGTTCGTCGTCTGGATATTTGTGGCGTACGACACGCCTGAGGCACATCCAAGAATTTCCTACGCAGAGAAGAACTATATTATCTCCACGATAGGCTCTGTTAATCACAAGGTAAGGGTGTGCAGGGTGTCGTGAGTAGCACCTGTTATAGTAGACGTCAGATTTATGTAGCATATAAAAATGTAATGGGAAGTTTTTTTTTTTTTTTATCTGGCATGTAGCTGTACCATCTTTCGATAATCAGTATTTGAAGAACTAGGGTTGCACCCATTTTTCCTTAACTTGTGTGCATATGTTTTGCGGTTCAGCAGTGGTGGACATATCGTACAAAGACGGAGTAGTTAGAATTGTATCAGCAGTAAGACTGGGAGGCATTCGCAGGTAGCAGAAGTTGTGTGAGGAAATAAGTTCAATAAATGTACCGCAATGATATGGCTAATTTCTAGCATTTGGTTTTTTTACTTGATAATAACAATTAAAAAAGTGATTCTGTAACGTAATACATGATTTACACTTGCCAGTTACATATTTTCATCACACATTACTACAGCAAGTTGGATATAAAGAAAGTGATGTGAGCATTTTTGTATTCCTTAGTAATTGTTTCCCCTATCAGGCAATTTTTCTCCCCCCCCCCCCTTGCTAATTAATATAAACACAGTTAAAAGTTTGAGTTTGCAATAAAATACAGCATACAGTAGTGTTTTTTCCATTATTTTATGTAAAATGTCTTTATTAATTCTACAATGGGACTTGAAATTACAGTACATTGTTATTTTGTACATGTCTAAGATATTGTAGATAGTACCAGTTTGATTTTTCAATGCCTAATAGTCACAAAACTGTTATGGTACCTAAATGTTTTGATAAAATATGCATTGCTATCCTGGTTATTAAAATTCTGGGTAGTTGAAATACGGGTTATCCAAAATGCAGCCAAAGGATGAATGTAAGAAATGTAAAGTAAATTCTGTAACGGATTTCACTAGGTAGTGATTATTTGAATCCCTAACCAACAGACAAATTTTTCATTTTACCTACCCTCTTTATTCTCTTTAATTATGCTTCTGATTTTAGCTACGCTTCTCATCCATCTTCTTCTATTTTAGTTTTTATAGACTATTCGCGATTAAGTGCGAACCTTTGAAGACTGTCTTGTCTAGAATAATAACTTAGAAATATTTATGATTGTGGTTTTAAACTTTTGCATTTGGTACATTCTCTACACTTTGGTTATTGCTTATGGATTTATGTTTGTATTAATTAAATAGCTGCCGAAAAAATACAAATTGGCTGGTTGGGTAACAATAAACAGGTCTTCATAACTGCTCGCCTATCGCAAACCGCCTGTAGCCTAGTGTGTTTACGTCATGAGCTCTTGAACACCTCTGTTTACATTGTGGATGAGATCTGTCAGATTGTGTTACGTACGTAGTTATGCTATGTAGAGTATGTAATTTGTTAAAAAAAATTTTGCTAGCCTAGTTTTTATTTGTTTGTGTACATTTAACACTGTATTGTGAGATTCAAGTAAATAATTATTTGATTTGTTATACTGATGAATTAGCTGCTATTAAAAAAGTATAAAAAGGAAGTGGTATTGGTCTTTGGCAGTTTCAAAGTGGGTTAAATTTTGGAAAAAAATTTTTTGAGAAAGTTTAAAAAAATTTCCAACAGAAAAACAAACTTAGGGGAGGCACTTATTCTCTGGTTCACACAACAACGAGAGAGGGCATGCTTTTATCAGGCTAAATACTGCAAGAATAAGAAAAAGTATTAGCTGTGATGTTAGGCGAGGACAAGAAATAGTTTTGGTTGGTTGGACACGTTAAAAACACGAATGGCATTTGTCAGTGGAGAGAGGTTATCTGTAGACCCAGATGTGGATGGTGTTTTCAAAACATACATAGTTTCAAGATTACAGACAAGGCTCTACCAAGGACCAGATTTATAATGCTGATAAAATGGCGGTCAATTACAAGATGCTACCTCATGTATCCTAGCTTCATCAAAGAAAACTTTTGCGCCAGTACTAAGGTTATTCTTACTATGTTAAACAGCTCAATGTTATTAGTTTGGCAAGTGATAATTAATTTATTTAGCTGATTGTGTTGGAATTGATACGAGGCACAAACTGACCAATCACATACTAGCTTTTGTGAATGTAAAGTTACACGAAATTTGTAACTTAAAAGCCAGAATTGTTTTTTTTTTTTTCTCATAAAAATGAAATGAAATATTTTATTTCTTCGTCAAGCCTAAAATTTAATTTTACTCTGGTCCGCATTTTAATACATGGTGAGTTGGGAGGAAAGGTACATGCTTTGAGTGGTGATAGTACTGGTGATTCTGAACAAAATGTTTCTAATAAACATATTCCCTTATCTTAACCGTTTGAGAAATCGAATGAAAACAACAAGGAACGGGATAAGTGTAGGTGATGGTAAATCACGCTACTGTTATCTTATGTTGTGTGTAATTTTGTACATTTCCACACGGTGGCACTCTAAGAATGGTGCAGTTGTTTACCTCAGTCTCAGTCCTACAGAGCTTGCCCTAGTATTGGGAACTACAGTGTTGTTACGTGTACAGTGAATACAGTTCAGTGTAGTCAAAAATACCACAGGTCTTCACACATGCAGAGCACATTTCCCGTCCCTTATTGTTTTCATTCGGTTTCTCTGAAACGGTTAAGAAATTGGCATATGTTTATTAGAAACATTTTGTTCAGAATCACCAGTACTATCACCCCTCAAAGCATGTACCTTTCTTCCCGACTCACCCTGTATACCCGATAGTGATAGCAGTGCAACTAGCAGCAGAATTTTTTCGTGCCAAACTCTCTTGTAAGAAAACCAGTTCTCTTTCCAACCTATAGTAGAATAAACCTTATCAGGAAACAACATGAAAAGAGAAAGGATAACTTATTTTGGTAGTAAATGTTTTAGACACGCACGCACATGCACACACATAAAGGGAGAGGGGGGGGGGAGGGACTAAAATGTGTATGTATTTTGATCTATTTGCTTGGTTTGAAAGGATCTACAAAAAAAGTAAAGATCCTGTTGATTGACAGCTCACCTACACATCCTAGTTGAAAAAAGTGATGTATAGTTGTAAGCTTCTTATCTCCTAACACAAACAGTCTAATAGACACATCAGACAAGGGCATGATAACAACAGTTTATGGACTTGTAGCAAAAATGCATAAATTTATATTTGTACAACAAAGTTTTAGTGTTGTATACATTACTTTTGACTATATTTTCCATATGTAAGAATTTTTTAGCTCTCATATTCATCTCATAGAGGCATGTAAAAGTCAAAATTTGCAAGTTAAGGGAATACTGTACAGTACAAATAACAAAAACAGAGTTTACGTGAAAAAAAAATTCACACTAAAATTAAGATGTCATAAGCCATATGCTATAAGATTTAAAAACACAAAATAATAAAATTACTTTGTATTTTTAAAACTTGCAGTAAATAAAGAAAATTATCATAATTTTTAGAATTTTTATGTGTGTTATTAACTATTTTAGCATATGGCCCATACTATCTAATTTTAGTGTGAATTATTTATTTCGAGTAAATCGGTTAGTCTTTATTATTTGTATGTTCCTGTAACTTGTAAATTTTGACTTTGACATGTCGCTATTAAAAGACTATGAGAGCTAAAAAATTTTCAGAAGTGAAAAATGTAATCTCAAGCTATGTCTACAAAACTAACACAATGTTGTACAAATATAAAATCACTGGAATGCCCTTAACCGGCATGATTACTGTAACTTTTTGTAACAAACTCTTGTACAAGAGTGTTACAAAAAAAATACACGAATGGAGCATAAGTTGATATGTGCGAACATATCATTTATTGATATGCTCAGGTATGGGCAAATTATACAAGGAACACTTGAAAGATGTTGGAGAAAACTTTGATGTGATGATCTTTTATTTATTTGTTTGTTTATTTATTTATGTATTTATAATTTTAGTCAGTGTACACTTTGCAAGAGAGGTTTATGAATGTTAAAATTATTATTAAATTAAAAATAAAGTTTTTTTTAATTTGGTTATAAACACCTGGATATTATTATGTTAAAAATTATTAAAATTCAAGATTTCCATTTTTATGAATTTTGTGGTTTCGTCTCTATTTTTATAAAAATTGTTTTAATTTTTTACTTCCTAACAAAACATACTGCTGTCTAGTGCTGTATAGGTATGTAGGTATGTATGTATGTCTACTAATAATATTTATACTTGGAAAAAAAACCTATTTTCATTCTAAAAACACTTAAAAATGAGTGTAAATCACTAAATTTGCTCTCGCCAGGGCTTTGGGGTAGGCAGCTCCCTTAACAGCGAGATGGTGTGGCGTGATAGGTGATATATGAGGTGAGTATGGAACAGCACAGGAATGAATAGGGGGGGGGGGGAACAGATAATCCTTGAGGGAACCAGCTGATCAAAGGCATCGTCTGACACAATTTCTACATGTGAAAATCTGGGTTGACATTGCTGGTAGTCCAAAAGCTCTGGTGGTGTGGGAATTGATATTTACAGTAGTGGTACACTGTACGCTTGTGCCTAAGGTACAGTATTTTATTTATTTAATTTATTTATTTAGACACGTACAAAATTCAGCACTAGGCCGGTTTACAATTTGCCGTGTGTTATACATACACTACAATTTTTCTAATTAGTATTGTTTCGAAAAAAAATACAAAGTACATCTACGTCTCTTACAGAGAAAAATTAGTAATTGTCAAATTACTAAACATAGAGAAAATAAAATTTAAAACAAAAGTATGTATGGTAAGACAAGTGCTCTTACA
>PNEQ01002625.1:11518-31973 GCA_003012365.1 Medauroidea extradentata | reverse complement strand
AAATCGTGGACAATAGTCAGAATATTTAAAATGTTGGAACTTTCAGTGGTTGTGAGTGGTCAATGTTATTTGTCAGGTTTTGTAGGGCTAAGTAGTTATTTATTTCATTTCTTTCATCTTGCAGACTATTTGGGTGTATCTTTATTTTTCACATAGTTTATTAAAATTAATAATGCCCTACTTTATACCTTCCGAGTCGGAATTCGGAATTACGAGTGCATTTTTTTTAATGCTTGTCTTCTAAGAAAGTCGAATGGGTTGAAGTTAGCTACTGTAACTTTATTGCAGTCTTCACAGACACCATCCTGAAAGGGAATGGTCAAAAAGTGAATGCTTTAGTTATAGGCCGAAACATTTTAGCAGCCGTCTGGGGCTGTGATCTAGTCCTCGGCTCAAATTATGGATAGCGACCACGAATGACTAGACTCTTTACATGGATATTCTGAGTAAAACGAAATAATATCCTTCATATATTTCTATTAGCGATACCTAAACTCGCTATTGCAAATACCGTACATGCATTTTTGTACTATGTATACAATGTTAACCAGTCCAAGTAACACTATTCATATGGCATTTTGACGAACGTTTGTACAGAAACAGCTGATGCTCGGAGCGATGCTCATCTTGTGACGTCACCGGCCAAGCCGTCTATTGCGGCCATTTTGCCATTTAATGTATCGAATACCTTGCATTACATAAAATTTTCGTTTCGAGCATGTTTGAAATTTTACTGAATTGAAATACCTCGAGATTAATGCGCTTGCACTATGTTAATAAATGATTTTGCTGTGACGAAAATAAAATGGATAAAAAATATGAACATGTACCGTAACCATTCTGGTTGGCCTACACAACAAAATTTATTAAAATTCGTGTGCGCTTATAACTATCCTTTCAGAATGCTTATAGGTTAATCAAGCTGTAATGTAGAACACGTTCTTAGAATGTTATAGTTATTCCAAACGAGGTGGAACAGTGGTAAAACATTCGCCTTGCATTCGGGAATCCCGAGCTCGAATCCCGGCTCCAGTCATCCCGGTTTTGGTTTTCCAAAATCGGCAGTCTCCTGCCCCCTTTCTTGCGTGCATCTCTACGAAGGCCTTATGCTGTTCGAGGTCACGTAAAAGTGACCAGATAAATATACTTTCTATAATAAATTGTAATGTAAATTTATAGTCTTCACTAATATTAACTTAATGCAACATTTCTGAGAAACCAGTTATTTGATATAGTTAAATTTTTTAAAATATATAAAGCTAGTGACACCACAGAACAAATACGTATTAATAATTTATTATGAGGTAACACATCTATAATAATAATAATATAATAACAACAACTCCTTTGAAAGTGAGCTCAGCTCAACTCAAGTTCTTAGTACCGTAAAGGATTCTGTGGTGAAGGTTGCTAAGCTCCAGCTGTTCCTTTGGACGAAAGAAGATATCTCATGCTCCAAAACTCATCTTTCCTGGAGCGTATCTTCCATAGACTGTTAGCGTAAAAAATGTCTGCTACTTTGCTTTTTGCATCTCCCATTTGAATTCCACTTTTATCTGCACACACACACACACACAAAGTGAAGCATTTTTTGTCTTATTTTAACAAAATATAAATTGGGAACAAAAACATCAGTTTAGAAGTTTATTCTTTTTGATTTGGTAATGTCCACTGTTTCACTTTCTCTCATGACAAATGGCTTCACAATGAAGTTGATCAAGTGACTGCATGTGAACTTTACTCAGGCAACATCTTGTACATTGAAGATGAAATTTTGTCTTACCTGCCCTAACCTTGTGATTTTTTCACACAATGGCACAACAGACACACGACAAATGACAATAACTTGGCAGCCACAAAAGCCTCAACACTAATTGGCTGGTAAGTTATTTTATGCACGTAGTACACTTTGTGTCCAATCTGATGCGCTATTGTGATTCCACCGTTGTGGTGGATCACATTAGCGCAACAGAAGTGACATGAATAACAAAATATGTCAGCTAATCAGTATCGAGACAGACGTGCTGTCACAAAAATGCCTTGACAGAAACCTTGGTGCTGATTGGCAGACATCTTTTGTTATATGTCGCATACATTCGTGTCACTTCTGTGCGGTTTCACCATTATGTGGTGGTATGCAATCAGTTGTTTCTTTAGGTGTATTGAGAAATGGTTACACAATCCAAAGCAATGGTAACCAGCAATACGATGGATGGTCTACTCCCCCTTCCGTTTAAAGACCACTCAGTCCACGCAACAGAATGTATGTTGTGATCCATCTTTAAGTTTACCTAATCTCCGACCCTACAGGGCTGGCTTGCAGGCCCGTACGCAGAAATTTTTACAGGGGAAACGGTGGTCACATCTCAAAAGTAAAAATTTATAAAACTTACTTAAATTTTTAGTATTACGTTACAAAGTAGACTTTATTTTCAGGTTTTGTCATACGTGACACAACAACACTAACAATCATGGTCTTTTAAATATACAAATGTAAACTTTTAAAGGTTTATTTAAAAATGTATGTACAAGTACAAACATTTCGGGAGGGACTTGGACCCTGTGGAGAGCTCTCCCCCTTCCCCACGTGTGGCCCTGGCAGGTCATGCGTCAACGGTGAGCAAGGGCAGTGTGGGGACGGAACCTGAGTGTTAGTGATTCGTCACAGGACAGTGTATGAGACATATTTTGGGCTGCTCCATGCCACAACATACATACTATTAAAGTGCCAGTACACCAACACAATACACAGAAATATGAGACAAAACAAATACTAATACTGAAACACATCGGAGTGCGCTCGCATGTTTGGCAGAATGTCAACGACCATTCACCGTGATGCAGATACGAGAGATAAAAGGGCACAACAATCACTTTTCACCAACAATTATTAAGAAAGGAATGAGTTGAGATGATATACAAGTAAGCAGGGTCTGCACTAGCTGAAGATTGGAATGTAAACACCACACAGGGATAAAGAAACTTCTTATTAAAAAAAATAGGTGGGCAAAAGTCAACCGCACAGAGCAGCATTCTCTGCGGTGAAAAATAAAATTTTCCGGAACATACATTAGATTATTGAAGCTAAGTTTTAGATGCGAGAGTTGATGTCCACTGAGCTACAAGTGATGTTCCTAGATGCCTGCTGACTCCTGGCAACTGAATTGATTGGCATAGCAATGCAAGGTTCACTATAGACTACATTGCAAAGCGCACATTTCCCTAGTATAATATAAATGAAATGAGCTTGTACTTAATTACATACATATACATAAGCAGGAAACATTGAAGACACATTATTTAATATGTATTGTCTACTAAACAAATCAACTTTAGGGACCAAATGAAGGTAGCATTATAATCAAGAAAACATTTTAAGTGGGGACACTATAAGTGGGTTCTACGTATTATAATTTAAACCGATTGAACAACAAAGTACGTAAATGACAAACTATCCATCTTTCTTTTCAGCAATGTTACAACAGTACAGGAACAAGGTTTCTGTGTTTTACACTACGATTTCAAATCATTGTTCACTATGCTACAATGTAATTTCTTTTCATGGTATAAAACTTTTCACAGATTTGTACATTAACTCCCTTCTTATTCCAAATTTTCATGAATGAATCCCTGCTACTACAATTTGCAAACATTATCAGGTATAAATGTAATTAAATTGAATGCACCTGTAACACAGTCACAGCAGCAGCGTCATTTCAGGTTTTTCTAGGGGGAAGGGGGGTGGCAAGATTTTGTTTTCCAGCGACAGTGACCTTGTTGCACCTTTTTTTATTAATTAAGCAGGTACGTATAAATTAGAAGCTTTAATAATAAAACTTCAGTTTTATGTGCTTAAGTTAGCATTATTTAAATTTAAAAATACAAACAATATATTTATACACATGAAATTCCAAATCCAGGGGGGGGGGGGGCAGCCTCTGAGTCACAGTGTCCAAAATTTCAAACATTTCATGTTTTGGGCATCCACCAAAACGTACCCCAGTTGGACCTGTGGATACAATGATTTATTCAAACTCAACAAAAATAAACCTTTTTACGAACAATTCACAACAAATTATCTAAAAAAGTTGTAAAATTTATTGCAGCAGTGACCTCATTTTCAACCTAAAACTAACTTTCTGGTTGACCTTAAATATGTAACACATAAAATATGGTTTGAAAAATAGTGTTTTTATAAAATTCTTTCTTATTTTTTTACAGGCATGAACACTTAGTTCAATACTCGTTTTTAATGTAAACAATTGATAAAAAAAATGAAATCTATCACATTTTTGCACCTTCTGGCAGGGTTACAGTGTGTACGAGAGAAGACTGGGGTGCAGACTAGTTCAGAGGCTCAACTAGTAAGCTCGAACTATGGGTGAGACGAGTGAGGAGAAGTGACGGAATGAAAGATGCCAGGGAAATGGGAGTTCCCCGAGAAAAGGTACCAGCCTATGGTAACGTCCGCTACGTTTCACACACGAGAAAAATCTGGGACTGAATGAACCCTTCGAGGATTAGGCCCGGATCGCTTAGGTGGGAGGCTAGAGATCTGGCCTCTCAACCACCACACCCTGAAAATATTAAGAAGATAAAATTTTTAAGGAAATAGTATTCCTAGTACGTATTTATCAGGAATATTTATGTAAACAGATTCCAAAAAGGTTTAAGGTAAAAAGAAAGTTATGCAACTTTATAGAGCTCAATCAAATAATTTATAAATGGATATACACAATGCTTGCATACAGAGAAAACATCATCAATGTCACACACAAGGGCTGCCAACTGTTACAGCCATGCTGCTCATCTAAACTACTGCTGGGGCATCATTTCACTGCCACCAGCCATCAACATAATTGCCGTGCTCCCCCGGCATTCATCACACCACTGACATGGTCACTGCTGGCACACTCATGTAAGCTAAAAACAGGAAGGTTTATGCTCTTTATACATATAACCTCATGAGTTTGCACAAAACTGCAGTAACACATAGTCTGCTACTTTGTAAGCTAAATTATTTTTACTGCAACCCACCTAAGTATATGTATGTCTAAAATAGGATTTCTGAATGTTAGTATAAAGTGAACAGTGTTAACAATGTATCCACATACTACAAGAAAACAATATTCATGCTCAAGTTATTTATTTTTTGCAACACATTATTTTCTTTGCAAGTACATAAAATGTAAACGTAATATACAACAATGAAAATCTCACAACGAAATAAACAAAAATGCAGTGGTTGCATTAATACATAAATTCCTCCTAGATTAATGTTGCCTAGCAATAAACAGATCTTTACACATACAACAAACGACACACTGCAAGCCCAGACAGTTATCCAACCGTAAATCATCACACAATGTACATTAACACGTTAGACTGTTAATACATATACACTTTATAACAAAATGAGCACATTTTAAACCTGCATCTATCAACCTACATACATTTTCATCAACAGATGTAGGTAGAACAGATTTCATTAGGTACCACACTAAAAAGATTTATGAATGAAAACCAAATTTTTTTTCCCTGAATGTACTTCCTAAACAAGCTATAAGATCCACTTGCAAATAAACTTAGAAGGCAATATTGTTTGATAAATTAAACAGGGACAAAATTACAAACAAGTTCATTGTTTGTGCCCTTTCCATTAGGGACTTAAGGGGGAGGCAAGAGTATATTGTCCTCCTCCCTTCTCAATCCTTGGAGTGGCAAACCTTAATCTGTCTACATACGATAATTTTACATATTCTTAATTTTAGTAATATAATAGGTATATAGTTTAAAGTTATTTTTATGAAAGCACAACTCTATTATCCAAAATGGTGACCATTGTACCTCCTTGAAGATGAAAATTAGAGCAGCAATTATTATGTTTGCCCCATTTTGGGAATTTGTGTTGTGTCCCTGCTTTCCTTACATGTAAGAATAATACTTTTGAACAAAAGAACTAACACATCTAAAAAAAAAAAGTTTTAAAAATAATTTTTGCAATGAAAACCAAGTACAGTAGGCCTACTGTAGTCACTTTCCATGCTTATTCACCCCATTCTAGGATTTCCTGTATGAATTATATCCCAAATTTAAAGACTGGTAGACAATATAAACCACGTAAAAAATACTGCAAGCTAACAAATTCAACAAAAGAAAATCACTCTGCTAATCCGAAAGTAATTCCAAAATTGATCTATAAAACCAGAGTGCAGACACCAAACTGCAATCAGTAGGCCTAACCTACATTTTGTCTGTGAACTTACCCATGAAATGTCAACATTTAGTTTTAAAAACTGGTCATTCCATCATTATGGAATGCATCACAAACGTTTACTTTAGCCACAATTATGTGTACTTGTTCCCCAAAAAAAAAAAAAAAAAGTGTAACCCAATTTTACATTCCCCTGAATTATATTTTCACCTCTTAAATACACAATTCTTGTTTCCCATTATTCACTGTACCTTCACATCAGTGTACGTATTTCTCTGTCTGTATGGGGATGTGTGTATACAAAAAAGGTTTAACAGAAAAGTTGTAATATAGGGGTCCTAAGGTACATAACAGACACAAGCTCTTTAAAAGCTACTAGACACAACGCAAGCACAAGAATATACGAAATAAACAAAAATTGGGAAAGCCAGACCTGTAGTGGCAGGTGAATTCAGATAATGGAGGTAGACACTATTTTGTAACATAAGGAAGGAATTTTTCATTTAAGATAATTACAAAACTGGTTACAGTATACATCCTGAGTTAAAATTCAGTTTTATTAATTACTAGCATTGCATCTGGAAGTCAAGGCTGCAAAATTCTAACAACTGCACTGAAATAATTGTTTCCTCACAGTTTTCTATCTCAATTATAGGCAAATGCTAAAACAATTCTTTAACTAAATACAGAATTTTTACATGTAGAGTGTAGTAGATATTATTATTAGAGCAAAATGTATGCATTCCTAGTGTTTGAAATTGTAAAGCATGTACAATAACTTTCATACAGGTAATACAGTATAAAATTAAATAAAATTTCACTTCTTTGGTGCAAATTAATGCAGAAGCCCATTCTCCTTGCAAATTGAGCACAGTACTCGACTTATCTTTCTCATGTAAGGCAGCTCATAACATATCTGTTGAAAAAAGAAGTTGGTTCTTACATGGAATAAAAAAGCTAGCTCACATGCAATAAGCAATTGGTAATTGTACAGAATATGCATATGGTAGTGTATAGGAAACTGGCCTGGGCAGAGATGGTATGGTAAAATGTGTGTGAAGGTGTGATTACTGTATCAGCTGATTGCTAAAAAATACTATTTTCATCATATGAACTGGAGACATTAAGAGTGTACTATAACCTCAAACAGTGTGATCAATGGTCTGTACTTTAACTATACTGTATTTCTCTCAATAGTTCATGTCCCTTACATATACTGTATTTAATTGTGTATAGCACACATTTTTATTCCAAAACTGACAAAAATTCAGGGATGCACACTATACACAAGAAAGTAGAAAAAAAATATGTGGAAAAAAATGGCCCGGGAAGAGGTTGGGGAGAGAAGGCGGAGTTGCAGTCTTAAACTGATAGGGTGTCAAGTGTATGATGAAGAGAGAGAATGTTTTTCACTGTCAGGTTTCTCCATCATTACTCCTTTTCCTTTTCTCCTTCCCCTCCTCACCATCCTTCAGTAAACAATGCGAAATCCCTCATTTTTTTGTTTGTCCTTATTCACATTCCTGTTCAACATGTTACTCAGTGTTTACACAATATGCAGGTTAAAAACATGGTATCTGACGATGGCTAGATGTTTACTAGCTTTTATACAAGTATTTTTAAACTGTCAGTTACTAAGTATGTTGCTAGGCAATTTGATGCAGAAATGAAAGTTTGTGGATGGCGGAAAGAAAGAAAGAAAAAAAGGGTGACACTATTTTTTTTTTATTGTGAGGCAAGCGTCAAACAAAAAAAGGCACTCTCTTCTGTCCTGGCACATAACCTCATCTCCGGAACATGCTGGAAGCAGTAGGCAAACAGAGAAAAGAGAGTGTGTGTGTATGTGGTCGTGCAGGCACATACCCACATGCTGGCAGGCAGTGAGTGATCTCGGCAGGCTATTTATAGATAGTTGCAGAAAAGAGAGAGATAAGCCACACCCTCAAGGCTCTCCTCCATTCTCTCCGCCGTCACTGTCTAGCCAGTGTGAATGTTATCTTTCCTCTCTCTTTTCTTTGTTGCCAACCACATCTCCTTCCTCTCTCTGCCCTTGGCCCTTCCATCGTAGCATCCCTCACGCTGCTTCACCATCTCGTTCTCCCATGATTTTTTTACATACTAGCCCTGGGATTGCTGCAAAAATCGTTGTGCATTCTATACATGAGTATATACGGTAGATAATTCCATTCCGTACATCAACTCTAGGATATTTACAACACTGTGAAGGCATAAACTATATTTTAGAACTCTCACAATCATGATGTAAACCCACACATTCAGAATGTGTACAACTGGCATCAGCTAGCATGCAACACATGGGCCTAGTGAGTAACTCTGAAAATTCTATCTTTGTATACGTGGACGAGTAACTTCATTTAAATTGACTTTTTTTTTTTTTCCATCGTGCCACTTGATCTTTAAGCCATACATTATTCTGCTTACTACAGTTTTAAACAAATCTGTTATATCTTTTTCATTACTTAAGCGTTCTCCACTTTTTTTATTCACATTTGGTATGATCTAATGTTTTGACTTTTAAATAAGAGCACATGCAAATTTCCTTTTCAACACTTCCTATCATTTCTAAGTACTAACATAAATTGTTATTTGTAGTACCTGTAATGTCTTTGTGGTTAGTACCATCACTCGAAAATTAGATACTACTGTATATTCTAATTTTCTTTTTCATTTTACATGACATATTATAAATCTTTTTTTGCCCCAGGTCTTCTCGTACACAAAACCCTTGTAACTGAATTTGTAATCTATACAAAGTAGCACATTTGTGGTTAACCAGTTTTACAACAAAGTAGTCTGACTTAATAGTTACCATACTGTACTGACGTGTTCTCTGTTAAATGCTACTTCCAGCACACAGCACACATTTTAAATTTCAGATGTTCTAGTTTGACAGCTGTCTAGTGATTTCCCATACGGACTTCAAAATACTAAAGGTTTCTCGTATACTGCAAATGAGTCACAACACACAAGTTAATACTAGACACAGGGCCGCAACTAGAGTCTGTGTCACCCGGGGCAGATACAAATTCTGGCGCCCCCCTTTAATTACGGCTATTTAAGCGTTTTTCATACTTAAACCACTGATTAAACATAAGTATTTTTAAAGGTATTTGTTTCAGTGAAGCATATAAATATACCTGAACCAAACTTAGAGTCTTGGCTATTCAAATTCAGTGTTATTTGAATTCCTGTTCAGTAACTTACAAAATTAATTTCGAGTAATGTTAGTTCAGAGGTAAAAATTAATACCTATAATATAATGTGCCTCTGTAAATTACTTTAGACAGCGAATTTTTGTCGGGATATGCAGTTTATGATAAGCAGTTACATTTAATTTAAAAAATACTCAAGAAATCGTTTGAATAAATAAACTATAACTCTCAGAGGTGACATTTTAAGTGTCAAGTAAGTCAACAGTATCTGTTTAAACATATTTTTAAAATTATTTTGGGCGGAATACGTAGGCGTGGATACATTACATCTAACCAAATCTGCGCAGCGAGACAGATAAATATGAAGCGAGCTGTGACATAACTCCTCTTGTCGCCCGGCCGAACCGCGGCTAGCATTGCCTACCCATGAAGCAGGCGTGCTGAAATCTTCGTTATCAGTCCGGAACGCAAAACTTAAAACATGCCACACTTAGAACTCGGGCGTTTTACATTGCATGTAGTCAACATGGGTGAAAATGCTTTCCATACATTTTTAGTTTTAACAGAAGAGAAATGTTTGGTCTGCTATTCAGTGCGAAAATAATGAGTGCAACAAAGTGTTTATAACTGTTATAGAACAATATACTTTTTGGATAGTAAAAATTAAGATAAAGGTAAAAATATATATTTAAAAAACACAATTTTTTTAAGTGTATGGTCACAGGTCACATATGTGTTTTGTTATAAATGTCAGGTATCACAATCATCTCACGAGCTCAGGAAAGAAAAGGAGTAATATTATGTTACTAAGAATTCATTTTTTTCATCTTCGTCAGCTGTTGAGATCTCGCTATAATTGTAAAATTGCTGTTAACTCTCTTCGGTTTGTCAATAAAACTATACACAACACTGGACAGCGTGTGGCAACAGTGCTGCAATTGGAAGGGATGCAAGGCATCGGACTAACTGGATTATCGTTACCAATAGTAAGGTTAATTCTAATACAGGTTAGAAAGAAAATATGTTTTACTATGGGAGAGCTTGGCACAGGGAGTATTTCTGCCACTAGTTTCGCTTCGATCGCTTATGTTCCAGATAAATACAAAACCGTAGAAAATGAAATTAAAATAAACTTGGAAATGAGAGAAGTCAGTTAATTTCATTTAAAGTGACAAGATACCGAGTTCGCGTTTTAAATTATCAACATAATATAACTTATAATTCAGGAAAGCTCTGCGGTTGGTCAGTTTGGTGCACTAACGATACCAGCGCTCAAGAGGCAGAAATTTTCCCTGTGACAAACTTATAACATTGATCTTTATAACCTGTAGTAGAATTAACCTTACCAATAGTAACTGCGAGCGAGGTCTTTGAATTTAGTTTGTATCAAGGATTCACCCCACTTTTTTTTTGTTAAAAACTGATTCAGATATTTGCTCCATGTAATTTAAAATAAATATGACGTTATATCCTACATTAGGCATTCCTGGCATGAAAATTTAAAAACTTATAACGTTATAACCACTAAGTTTCAGTTGTAGAAATTACGGGGGAAGTGATTTCGGCGCCCCCATAGCTTGGCGCCAGGGGCATATGCCCCGCTTGCTCCCCCCTAGTTGCGGCCCTGACTAGACACGGCTGTTTTCGGTGAAAATTTTTCATGATTTCATATATTTTGATGAAGTGATTTTAGTAACATAGTCTCTGTTTTTGCTGTAATTTTGTCATAAATTTAGCTCAGTTTTTAAAAGTCAACAAACACTTTTGCAGGTAACAAATGTGTGTAAAATATCTTACTTTAGTACAAAATTTTTAAATGAATTACTTTCTTCGTAGAAGTTGATAAATTAACTCAAGGGTGAAAAATTCAACTTTGGTAAAACACAATGAGAAATAAATAAGGTACAGCTAGGTGGAAGCTATTCTTAAATGTACAAAAATTATTTAATAATATAAATAAACAGTGCAATGCACTGCAGTATCTTATGTAAGCTTTTACATTACACAAAAACTCCACAATAAGTGGCTTATTAAAAAGTTTCAAAAACTACTATAAACCTACAAAATTCATGTAATTTACTTGAAGTGTGTATTAAACATTGCTGTCATATCCAGTTGTAAGTAAAACTCTTAAATACAATTTCACATAGAGATATTTTAAATTATTTTAAAGAAACGTTAAGTAGTTATATATGTGCTGGCATTCATAAAATCTAGCTGAGCTAAGTATCAACTGTTCAACTCTGCCTTTGTCTCATGCTAAAAATTATGTCTCTTCAAATGTTAGATAATCAAGCCTAATTATTTGGCTTTGTCACACTCTATATAGTTGCTATAACACATAAAACCCATGTAAACTTACACTGAATAATGCAGCACTATAACAAACAGAAAGAATATGTGTACATTATAGTAACATATGTGCAACCAAATTTCTTGAAACAAATACATAAATATTTGGGACTACCGTATATAGTCGTGTATAGTGCACCCTCGTGTATACTGCGCACCACAACTTTTGCAATAAGTTACAGGGAAAAAAGTTTTAGTGCCTCACTAGTATGTAAAATACACGGGAGGATGAGCCCGAACAGGTGGCGAAACAGCATGAGGGACGCTATGATGGAGGGGGGAAGAAGGAACCATTGCTGGCAACATATAAAAGAGAGAGGAAAGATGTAAGAGTGTGAAGGGAGAGAGGGTGGTGGCAAGCCAGGAGGGGTGGGGTGGCTTGTCTCTCTGCCAAGGTCACTTGCTGTCTGCCAGCCCTCACCTGTGTGTGTGCCTTGTTCTGCTGTGCCAGCCATTTCCAGCATGTCCCCTCCTCCTCCAGGAAGCCATTGAGATACCCTCACCCCTAAGATAACATGCCCTGACAGCAGCAAGCTTGCCTTTTTTATCTCTCCTGGTGTGTTTGAGGAAGTGGGGGAAGGAAAAAAAAGAATAAGGCTCTTTTTTTCTTCCTTCCTTTCCCATGAAAAGATAGCTGGTCAAGAGCCACCACCGCCCCATTAAATATCTTTCCTGGGTGGGGAAGTGGAAGGGGGAAAAGGAGAACAATGACACCTTTTTCTTTCTTTCTTCCCTATGGACCAATAGCTTATTATGAGACATCAAGATTAACTTTTAGGGTTTTAGCAGGTTACTACAGAGCAAGGCAGGAGAGGAAAGAGGGAGAAAAAGAAAAGGAAGAGCTGTAATGATGGAGGAACCTGGCCATGAGAACTTTCTCTTTCTGCCTCCCACAGTTGACAACCCATCAGTTTACGACTATAACTTCGACTTCTTACTCCCCCCTCCCCAATCATGACCAACCACCGCCTTTTTTTTGTCTACTTCCTACTCTTGACACCCGTCAATCAATTTACGACTTTTTCGCCTTCTCATCCCCCCCTTCCCAAGGCCATAACTCAATGGACCACTGACCTTTCTTTCACATATTTTTTTTCTATTTTCCATGTATAGTAGGCACCCCTGAATTTTTATCAGTTGTTTTGGAATAAAAGTGCGTGCTATACACGAGTAAATACGGTATTTTTCTAGAGTAATTTCGTAAAGTGCAATTACAATTTTTAAGCTTTTATAAACAATAAAAATTTTGCAGAAACAAAGTGCTTGAATAAAATATACACTAGAAATGACATTGGAAAAAAAATTTGATTTATTTGTTTTATTGCCTGTACAAAAAACATTTTACTATACGTAAGTTATATTTTATAACTTTACAACCACACACACAAAACAATTGTAATATAAAGTACTATACACCAGTAAGTGATTTTATTATCCGATAATTGTGCTATTCTAACCATGATGGTTATAGAAGCCCGCTGTGAGTGCCATTTGGTTACAATACACAAAATGGTTCAAGAAATGACATATTAAAAATAGTGAATGAAAAAATGTCAGGTGTCTGACATTAAATCTGGTTATCCTGTCTACTATTTGATGCACAACTACGATTTGTAGCTGTCAATTTACAGGTTAAACATACATGTATACACAGTAAACGCAGAGGTCAACAACATGTGCTGGTGGACACGAGTCTGGTGTGACGTCAAACATACTAACATGCAGACAGTTGACAATCAACCAGAAGTACATCCTGAGACTCCAACTCAAAACCTACTTCATGTAAAGTCAATCAGCCATTGCTTCATATTTTGTACACAGAGACGCATAACTCGTGGAGAAAGAAAATTCCAAGCATAAAATTATCTTTTTGGAAAAGTATTATGATGGTTTATAAACTGCAAACAATTGTTTGCTGGATTGGTTACAATAACTACCAACAAAATCACATTTCTGTAATGTACATAATTTTTCTATAAAACAAAATGAATTGAATGTAGTCACATTACAAAGTAACAAGATGTTTATATCTCATACAATATTTACACAGCAGTTTACATTTTTGTATTCTCAAGGAGGATTTATGCAGCAGGATATCAGGAGCAGGTGACTACAACTACTGGAGCAATACCATTCAAAGAAAATAATATTGGAACAAAACAAACACAATTCCTTTATCTTGGTCAAAACACACATAGTATGTGTTACAATAGTCACATCATTGAAAAATTGAAACAATTTTTGACCATACATAGCATGTCACTAGTGCAAAAAAATAGGTAGTATACATACAGCTATTTTAAGTTGCTTGTAAAGCAAAAAGCAATGTAAACACCTTAAAATTTTCTCATCTCTTAGGAAAAAAAATTATATTTTTAGAACTTATGTTAAGTCCCAGGATTTTTAAACTTTTAAAGTTCCTTCATAAAAAATTGCATCCAGCAAGAAACATTTCACTGTCCTGCAAACAACGTGTCGAACCAATTTAATGCTCAGACCACCAACTGCCATATCTGGTGAAGGAGCATAGCTTTTTGATCTCAATCTTGCTAAAATTAACACCTAGGGCATATCTCAAAATTAACTGACTGTGACACAAGTAAATAATAAATACCACTATTTATTTGCAACAGAACTAAAACCGTAGTTAATACGTTACTCGAAGAAAATTAAAATAGGTTTAAATGCAAAATAAAGTTACACAGCAACAATTCACACTACCATCTACAAAATCACTTCACCATGAGTCCCGACAGTTTTGTAAAAAAAAAAATAATTGTACAAATGTTTTTACGTATTTATTTCCTGAAATTCAATACTGATTAACACAATTTACCCATGGAAGAAGCAGATACATAGGTTCTAAATTGCTGAGCCAGGTACAGAAACGTCCTGCACCAAAGTCATTACTTAGGAAATTCAAAAATAAAATGAAGGCCAACACCACATTATCACCAATTCGTTGCTCATCCACTTCTTCCTTGGGTGGACACACGAAACAAAGTACTGTACAGAAACGCTGCATGTGAAAATGAGTGAACAGTCAGGAGCTGAAGAGAAGGTGGCACCCTCACAGTGAGTCACGTCACTGCTGGGGCTGCTGCGGTGGAGCGAGGCGGCAAGTGAAACTCACTGCGCTCAGAAGTACATTGCGCACTATAGGAGGCATGCTTGGTTTGTTGGCGACTCCCTCAACCAGCAGCCGCAACTCGTAGAACATGTTGCGCGTGTATGGATTGCGACGTGACGAATATCGTAGTGTCAGAAAGTGGTAGTAAATGAAGGGTGTCAACAAACCAGCTCGACCCCTGCCAACAAAACAACTATTTAACAAAACAGAACATACACATAGTCTGACTTAGAACTGTCAGCAGATATTCATGTTAAAAGTGTTAGGTTCTATTAAATATTCCTAATATGTGGACTATCTGCAGAAGCAAGTTTTAACTATTCTTCAAACTTACCTCTTCTTGGATACTGTAACAATTACAAAAAGCAGTGTTAATTTGACAATATTATACACTCTGGCCCTGAATGTATGTTACAAAGTTCAGTTGGTTCTTTTGGTAACATACACATGATTCAAAATCTAAGAGCTGCAAAATGTAATTTGATTTTTAAAAAATTTTTTTTGTTTTTACAGACCCCTTAAACACATACAGACAAGCAGTTTGCAAGAAATAACCTTATACATTTTTAAATTGTTCAGAAGGATGCCTCTATGGTAAGTAAACAACTTTACAAATTGAAAGGTAACAATTTTATAAACCTAACTTATGAGGTTTTTATATTGCATCCATTAAACTCTGGCCAAAAAATATTTTGTAGTATTTCTCATCTTGATGTTTTTGTACTGAAATTATTCTAACGCTTAGTTATCAGATGACTGATTCAGGAAAGTAAAGAGTAGTGACGCACAAAACAGAGGGGTCAGCCATGTGTCCCTTCCTAGCCTCTCGTACTCAATTCTGCACCCACCTACTCTTGGTGTACCAAGGGGTCTGAGCAACCTGATGGAGGTAGGGTGTAAACCTTAGCTGGAGTCAGGTCAGATGCAAATGTGATATAGGAACCTCATCAGGGTTTGAACCAACAAACTTGGGAAAGGTTGTGGCCAGATGGGGACCAGCATGGTGGGTTGTTACCCTACGGCTGGTGGTGGATGAACCAAATTGGTCAACGGCAACACCCAAAGCCTTGTCCAGCAAAGCGCTCATCTGTGTACCTCTAGGTGGCAATCTAACAACACAGGTGTAGGTTAAAACAGGTCTAGTAAGACTGTAACTGAAATTTTCACCAACACCCAAGAAAATAAAAGGTAAACACTGAATGAATGAAAATGTAAAATGGCAAAGGCTAAAATCTAAGGACCCTGAACACTGAAAAGGAAGGTAAGGTATGGAATGGAGAGTAAATGGATCAAGAAAGAGTATGGTTTCAGGTAAGATGGTTCTATAACAGGCATGATCTTTTCAGTCTAAATGCTGATCAAGAATAGGGAGTATGGTAAGGACACATTAATGGCATGTATGGATGTTGAGAAGATGTACAACAGTGAGATGTTATAAAGTATGGGAGGCACAGAGAGAAAGGAGAGGGTTTTTAATAAGTAGAGTAAGAACATATGCAAGAGTTGTAGTATGCACAAAAGACAGAAGCACAAGTACTTATGTGTTGGTACTTGACAGGATACACACAAAAATATAGATGTTGACACACAATCGCCGACTTAGGGGGGACCGACAGTGGTTCTACATTACAAACGAAGTAAAGCAAGGAAGTGCTTTCCCACCACTACTGTTAAAGAGTAGTTGTGGAAAAGATCAAGGATAAAGTGCACAAAAGAAAAGGGGCACAGAATATACAGGCTATGGTGTAAGCAAAAACCTTAATAGTACTGAAGTACATGCAAGTATTATACAGGACATACTTTCTTCCCATTGTTAACATATGGAGTAGAAACATGGGTTTTGTATAGATACACAGAACAAAAAATGAAGGTTATAGGTATTAAGTTCACTAGTATGATGGCTGTATGAAGAAGAGACAAGTTACGTAACGAGTTCATATAAGAAATAGTTCAGGTCAAGAGAATTCTTGAGGTAGCACAAATGAGGTGGTATGATAATATTAACAGAATGAGCTGTGAGAGGATGCCAAAGAAAATGCTGAAATTGAGGTACAGTGGAAGAAGACACAAGGGAAAAGCAAGGAACTGGTAAAGGGAAAAGTGAAAGAGGATGAGCTGACTGGGGGAGAGTAAAAGAGGAAGAGTGGGGAGAGAACAGAGGAATATACAAGACTGACCCAACTAAAGACTGGCTATAGTATAGGATACCTAATAATGATTATGGATGACTGGCTCAGTGTTTATTCCCTAACCTCCATTACCATGGTTCCCAGTTCAATTCCAAATATCAGAATGTGGGAATTTTTGAAACTGGGGATTCTTCTGTGAGGTTTATAGCAGACACTGCCTTGGTGTGAAATTCTCTTGGGGCACTCCTGTTTCTTAGAGTTATAATTTTGTGCTTCTTCACCAGCATAGTGATTTGTTGCTCACGAAAACTTTGTAATACAGGAATTATGTACCTTGATTGTGATGCTAGAGATTGTGGTAAAAGACTGAACCTCTGGCAAAAAATTTGCAGATAAAGCAGTAAAAAACGGTTATCCCCTCTATGTGTTTTCTATGTTGATATCCAAAAGCCTGTCAACGTCAATATAATTTTCAGCATTAATTTATGTACCAGGTCTTCTACTGTGTGTTACACAGTTCGTAGGCTTGGCCAACAAGTGGTTCAAGTAAAAGCACACTACATTTTAAAATGATAAAAAAAAAAAAAAATTGTAAAACTTTAATGAGTGTTGTAGAGTAAATGCTGCATAACTGTTTTAGAATGTGAGATTCATTAGCAAATTTTCGAAAAGCTGTATTACCTTTGTTAACCGAGATAAAAGCCAAGACAAATTGTGTACCCAGTGTAAACACTAACTTAATATGTACAGCTGTTACTTCTAAAGACAACACTTCCCAGATAATTTTATAAATACTATATCCAAGGTATGTACAGTCAAGGATACGTAAATTATAATCTTCTAAATTCACATCTAAAGTTCCATCCGTCATAAATTTATTCACTTCAGGGTGGAATTGTAAATTGCCAATTAAGTGACGTTCACGTAACCTATGGTATTATGACAAGACGTTTCAAACCAGAACAATAAATTACTATAAAATATTATTATAGTTGAAAGCAAAACTTACAGGAAAATGAGAACAATAGTGAATGGCATAAGAAATATCTCAGTGAATGCAACAAGGCGCAAGATATTTCGAGACTGGAACTCAACCAATGATATCAGCAAGCGGGCTCCCCACCATGCATTCTGACCCAGTGTCTGCAACAAAAGGTAATTTTTTTTAAAATTATTACAATCTTCAACTATTTCAAGAGTCTTAACTGAGAGCTGTTAGAACATAATGTGCACTAACAAATACTTAATCCTGATTTTAACATTTCTTTTCTGAAAAAGATACACGACACCTTCTCTGCGTAGACCTGCAATCCAAGTTACTTTTTTCCATTCAGATAACTTCTCCATTTTTGCCTCTTTTTGATGTATACAACCAATATATAATCAAAGCGTATAATTGATAGTTTATGTTGAAGACAACAATTAAAATTGTTTTTTGATTATTACTATTATTCCAAAAAAAGATTGGTCTTGAAAAATGCTCACTATCGTGAACAACGTATAAACCACCCTAACTTAACGGAAAAACAGGGCTTATTTCTGTGAACATTGATTTTACAGAAACTCCTCTCAGGCCTTGTTCACTCATTCACAGTTCATGCAGATCCTGACAATCTACCAATTGAATTGCCAATTAGAAGGCTTGATTTTTCATTGGGTAAGCCATATACAGTAGTAAAGTTACTATCCTGACTTTCATTTATCATCAAATATGAACAAAAACACATGAGCAATGAATCATGAATGTACTGAAAATTCTGGGCTTTCCGCTCTGTACAATGTATGGACATGAGAACCAGCCTTCAATAGAGAACCGTCAAAAATAGGTAAATAAACTTAACAGACAATATTTTGTGTTTTGCATTCGTCAAAATTCATAAACATAATAAACAACTTTTATATATGCAAAATTTTTTCATTTATTCTTTTAGCAATGAATACTTAAAGGGAACAACATGCCTTAGAGACCTGAACATACAGCTTATGGCTCTGTTTAGACTATTTATTTTTCACTTTTATGAAATTTTGAGAAAAAAAATCTGAATTTTTGATTATATTACATATTCTATTCACCTTGCACTACAGTACAGCACAACAAATTAACTGTTAACTTTCTTAGGCTGACAAACTGTATTATTGTGGACCACGGTCGTAGAAGAACAGGTCTGGACACTTGCCTGGATATTTGACCCGCTTGTTGTTTGGCTGCAGTTCAGCAACTTACAGAGAATATTGTTACGAGTTTGAGGAGCACACAAACTTTTTAATGTGGGCTATTCCCATGAGTTCTTTTGGGATATAGGTCTTATAATTATAAATAAAAGAGTTAAATCAAGTACTGGATTTAATAGCTCACAAAGCTATGAAATACACAAAACAGTAATCAAATATAACTCTCACAACACAATTAATTACGCACACAATTACCCCTGTGTCACAGACACGTTAATTAACTTAGACAATTAAAGCACAAGAATATTTACCATTAATTAATTAAACACTACAAATCACAAAATCCTGTCATATATCCAATCAACAGTTACTCAATGACAATGTACAGCCTTAACATTCCTAAGGGAGGATGGCTCACCATGTACAGTGCAGCACCCAGAGTGCACCTCTGTCTTCACTCTTGAAGTCTTCGGTTCGACTTCCGTCGCACACCTCTTCTTCACCTGTCGACCCGCAGCAGAAGTCCTCTTGTCTCATCCATAGTACCGCTCCGAAGGTATGTGCCTGTAGCCTCGCAATAGACTCCGACGTCACCAAGACGTCTTCCTGACATCACCAAGATGCCCTCACCAACCTCTCTGCACAAGCTTAGCACCTCCTCCGTGCAGGACCAATAGCGAACTCTCGAAGCACTTCTTCTCTTGAATCACCAGGTAGACAGTCTCCTCAAGTCACCAGTTACTGTACTCCTTGACACAACACCGTCAGTGTTGTTCTCCACAGCTCACCGCCTCTTCAGCACTCCAACACAACACCACAAGTGTTGTTCATCCTTCCTGCAGCCCGCTGGTGTCACACAGCCTCGACACCGACCACTGCCGTCGTGCTGCCATCCTCGAGACGCCATACTTCGCCAGCTCAGTCGTGCCGACACACAACACCTTAGTGTGGTCTGTCCCTTCTGCAGGAAGCTGATGTTACTCAGACTCGACAGCGACTACCGCCGCCGTGTTGGCATCCTCAAGACGCCACACTTCGTCAGCTCCGTCGATGTTACATCAGCCTCGACGCCGCCGTGATACCGCTCCCCAAGGCGGCCCGTCACTTCTCACGACGTCCATCGTCGTCCCGGTGGCAACGCCGCCCCTAGGGGCGCTCGCTGCCTCACACCTCTCTCGGTCTCACTTCATCTTCACTATCACAAGACTGCACAAGGCTGACTCTTCCCGACTCTCTTCCAGACTCTGCAATACTAGACTCTCCACGACTGTCACTTCTCACTGTC